>JADDOH010005117.1:0-220130 GCA_016648135.1 Agrypnia vestita
TTTATCTTAATTATTATTTTTATAGATAATTTGATAAAATTAATGTTATTTCACTAAAATAATTCATAATTATTAATAATAGAATAATTCATAATTATTTTAGTTGAAAAAATCCTTAATACAATCTTTAATTAAGTTTCGCGACTATGACTGAACTTTTGATATTTTTGATTTTTTGATGTTGATGATGATGATTATTTTTTGATGTTGATGATGATGATGATTGAAAATTTAATAAAATTAATGTTATTTTACTAAAATAATTCAAAATATTTTAGTTGAAAAACGCCTTAATATAATCTTTAATTAATAAGGCTTCGCGACTATGACTGAACTTTTCTACATCTCCACTCCATACATCATCGCTAGCTGTACGTACGATTTGAAGGTTTTTCCTTTTAAACTAATTTGGATCTGTTTGTTTTCAAAAATATATTTAAGTTTGCCAAAAGCAAAAGCTAAAAAAACGTATTGTAAAAAATATATTTTGTTTACAGTATAACCAGGATTAGCTTTAGTATGATTATCTCATTCTGCTGTCATCTGTCTTCTTCTTTTATATAGTGCCAGTGGTAGTGCAATTGAGAGGAAAAAATATTTTCGCAGTCATACAAAACCTGTCGGCGTTTGACCTATACTAGGGGATTTTATTATACAAGAATAAATTCATTAACTGCTCTTTAAATGTATCTTAAGTATATGCGAAGGAAGAATACTTCAGCTGTAATCCAATTCTCTCGCCTAAAGAGGGATTTAGTTCATCTGTGTACCATTTTATACTCTGTGGTACAAATTAAATAAATTTTTTCAAACATCAGTCCGTAGTGTATTTGGATGAGACATTGCTCTCGCAGACTGGTGGTAAAGATCGGTATGCGTTAGTTGGTAATTCCGCTCTGCGTATAAAATACAATAGACAACAAATGAAAGCTCATTCTGCGCTCAACTATGTATCGTCTTTACGCAAGTTTAATATAAAAGCTCCATCCTTATGCACGCATCTAAGGAGGAAACCTTGTTTTAATAAACATTACCTAATCTAAGATATTGGGTAAAAAGTTAAAATGTGAACGAAATAAATAATTTTATTTCGTACATCATGAATCATGATCTTACTTTGACCGTAATGTGTTTTATCTGATTTCATCCATGCCAAAATATTGTAGGCATTTTACAGCCAACACTAAATTGCCGTCACAAGTCTCTGGCAGCTTTTTCTTTCGTCTAGTTACGTCGAACCGTCGCGCTTCTCGGGCGCTACACAAATAAACATTTTTCTCGATGCCGCCGATTTTTTAGCGCGTTAATCGATGATCCGCCGCTTTTGACGCTGTGGCGCGGACGACTCGAACGCGTCACCGAGGCTTCAAAAAAGTCACGCCGTCTGCCGGCCGCCGCAGTTTGTCTCTGGCCGACGCGTGCGCCGGTCTTGCGCGCCGAATTGCGGAAGTTCAATTTTCAAAATCGTTCGAATTCGTTTCCGATCGAAAACGCGCGGGAATATGCGAAAACTGCTCGTTTGACTTGGGCTTTCGACTTGCGTATGTTTTGTTATATGAATTTGATCGCTTTTACTTGTGTGCTATGTATTGTATTATTGAATATGTTTAATTAACGTTATTACAGTCGTATTTGAGCTGTTACATTGATACGTCGTTGCCACTTGACCGTGGATTCTGGTTTGTTTTATTCGAGTGTTCGTTGCACGTCTTATCGTCATTGATATGTAATCGTCGTCAATACCTTCCATTTCACAACGAGATATGTTCAACGAATTAATGTTAAGGTTAAATTATTATTTATACACGCGCTATGATTAATTATTTTATGATTTTTAATTGACGCAAATTTATACGCTATATTATTAAAAATTTAAGACTATTTTGGGCGTGTAATTATTATTACGAATGATAAATGTAGAAAATCCACATGGACACTTTTAATCAGTACCTTGCCGTGTGCACACCTTGAATTAATATCACAGGAAAGCAGTGGAAGTAATGTCAATGAACTCGGGACGTCCAGAAAATGAAATGAAATGTGGCGACACAATTTTTGGCAGCCGAAGCTGCTGTAAACGACGATTTTTTTCAACAATGTGTATTTAAGAAAAAAAACAATGATGTCACCGGTACTAATAAATATCGTAAAACATTATTTGGAGTAGATAACAATAGCATTCTGTCCCGTGACACGAGATAATCGATACCGGTAATTAATTACGAGAAATGGCGAAACAGCTTTGTCCCAAATTTTGTAAATACGTAAAAGATGAGTATTTTTTCATATTTAGAGAAAGTTCTTAATTTTTTCTAGAAAATTACACCGGAATATGTAATTTTTCGCAATTTATCTTAATCTATTATTTTTGTATAGAAAAGTCTACGTATTTAATGCCATTTTTAAACAAAAATAATTAAATTAACGTATTTTAAAAAGTTTGTATTTAGATTAATACATTTATAATAAAGTATTCAGGTGAATAACTAAACAAAATATGCTGAACGTAGAATTGAAATCTAAAGTTTAAAAAAGGAATTTTATATAAAAGTTTAGTATAAAATATTCTATTACCAAGATGTAAGAAAATATTTTTTTTAGAGATTCAGAAGCCTAACCGGCACTGTTCAATCGAAGAATTTGGTATAAATGTAATTAACAAGAAAAAATATAGTCTTGTTAATTAAGTATATAAATAATGTTACCACAAAGTCATTTTGCATTTATTGAGGTAAATGTATTTGTAGCTGATTTGTAGGAAGAATGAAATTTAAAAGAAAATAGATTTTTACTTTATAGTTATATTCAAAATTACGCATGTTTCGTATACAATATTCTGCAGATAGGTGCATACCCTTTCGTGCGCGAAAAGCTATGAAACGCTTTTAAAAAATGCAGCTAAAACATTGTTTAATTAGAAAAAATTATTAAAATTATCGAATATTATAACTAACTGTGTTTATTAACAATGTTATGAAATTGAATTGTAGTTCGGGTTTGAAGCTGACGGTTGGTTTCTATGACATGTAACTCTTTCAATTAGTAATATTTTTTTATTTTTTGCACAATTTATTTGTAAATTATCAAAAGTACTGTTGAATAATATTTCTCCTTTAATAAAGTTTAAAAAAATAAGAAGAGAATTCGACATTTTTCAAACCCGCGTTAAAAACTTTAGCTTCACAGAGAAAGCGACGCAATTCATTTTCTTTGATGTCTTATATGATTTATATGATGATAATTTTGGGGAATTAGCTAGTAGTTAGTCCATTTAAAATAGAATAAAAAATTGTAGGTCTTCCTTTTTTCCACGGACAGGTTCTTTAAAAGGTATTTAAAAAATATTTATTTCTATTAATTTTAAAGATTTTTTTACTGAGATAAGATATAAAGTTTCCTTTTTGTTATTATCCTTGTTGTTCTATTATAATATGTTTTTTGTGTTTAGTTTTTAGAATTCCATGTTTATTTTTAATGAAATTTAAAATAAATTAAATTTTATAAATATTATTATTCAGTTCTGCAGGTTAAGTGTTATTTTAAATGAGACAGCTGTTTCGGCTTGTAAGGCCATTATACAGTCAAAAAACACTGTTTGATAGTGGCCTTACATGCCGAAACAGTTGTCACATTTAAAATTACACTTAACCTGCAGAACTGAATAATAATATTTATAAAATTTAATTTATTTTAAATTTCATTAAAAATTATAATATGGCCATATGCTGGCTACTTTTAGCAATATATCAGTTATAATACGTATACAAATATAAATAAAACTATTACTAAAAATTAATAAAACCTGCTGGTTATTTTAAGCAATATATTATTTTCAGTAATATACAAGTTGTATAATGCATACCTATACATGCAAACACTCCTAAGCAGTACACTACCCTCTCATGACACTTAATAAAAGTTATCGATAGACCCGTGGTACCTAAGTCAAGATATTCAAATATTTTTTAATAACATTTTTCATTTATCACCACATCGAGGCATATTACATAAATGATTTAATTAATTTTTTGTGCTTTTTTTTATTTTTTTATTTATTTATATTAATTATTTATATTATTATTTATATTAATTTAATAATTATTTGGTGCTTTTCTTACAAGCGGATGCTTTACTGTGAGATTATTAAACAAGTTAAGATTAATAGTATGTATTGGTAAGTTAAAGATTAGTATTTGTGAAAGATATTCTTGGTATCTTCCTCGCTCGTGAAGAACTATTTAAGGAATATGTGTAATTTGTTTATACAGTTTTTACAATATAAAATTTGAGGCTTTTTCTACCTACCTGTAGTAATTATATATTAAACCAATTTTTAATTTGTGTTCAGTCCCGCGATCTTGTCATCATTGATCCAAGATTACTCCTTTGATCACTGATAGAAAAAATGACGGGATAGTTATAAAATGAACTAAATTGAAGTAAAAGTACCTATATGTAACTAATTTTATCGCCGGTGCTAAAATTTTTAAATTGTAAACCGGTTACATTTATTTTTTGCCAGATAATAATTTTCAAACACATTACCCTCTATTTTTGTCAATTGATTTTGTTTATATATTAATCAAATAATATTTTTTATACCGAATTGGTTTATTTGAACCGACGTTGTTATTTTTGATCGAGCTGAATTCATCTGGAAATATAAAAATAGGTTCTTCAATAACTCCAAAATTAATTTGCGGTAACATTATTTATATCAAGAAAACATTTTATATAAATCGCTATTTGGTTAAATTATCGACATGTTTCGGGGCCAATGATACCTTCATCAGTACACAATATATAGAATAGTACTTGTATCCTGAAGAAAGGGCCATAGGCCCCGCGACATGTTGATAATTTAACAAAATAGCGCTTTAAGCAAAGTGATTTCACGATAATTATATAAAAATGGGTTACTAAATGTATTACAGGTAACTACCTGACCATGTGATTGCACCGCTTGAGCTCTTCGTGTTTAGAAATCACACGATGATTAGTGATATTTCGTGCCTAGGAGTCATTCGTACGTCTAAGAGTAATTCGCGTTATTTCGCAACGTGAATAAGAAATGACATTTCCCTGTAGAGCCCTCTGCAGAATCCGAGAGGTCCAGTCTCCTCGTGATATGAGTCTGCCGAATCACCTTCGGCCGCAGTCGCGGACTGGCCGGCGCGGCTCGGGCCCCGGCGCTCCGCCCCGCGAATGCGCCGCTGCGCGATACATATTACATTATGTGTGTCAAGGAACTAACACCGGTCGGCCGTGTCAGTGCGATTCTTTTTTTCGTCCGACTTTTTCACGCAACGAGAGCAATACGGCGCGGCGTCCCGAAACAGCGATTCGGTTCACACGCGTGTCGGTAATGGAGTTCCGTCTCGACTGACTTTTTTGAAATTATATTTTATTTCTGTGCTAGCTGTACACCGGTGAAAAATCACGTGACACAATAATTGCACGATTTTGAAGCTGAAAATTCATCAAATTCAATATTTTTTTATTTTTATAATTGATTATTCGCTTAAATCTAAAACTAAATAAAATAAAATAATAAGATAAAAATGTTAAGACCGCGTGATTTCGACCTTTGCGTGTTGCTTGAGCCGCGTGCCGATTGCGTGTCACTCGCCAATTAACAAAAAATTTAATTACAGGAAGTTTTACGGACGTTTTACAAATTTATGGATCGACAGACGGACGGACAGATACACAGTAAACGAAATTATTATATTTAGGTGTTAAACAATATTTGATCTTTATTCCAGAGGGTAAAAAATATGTCCGCTATTGATACATACAGCATTTCTGTATTTGTAACCAGTGTTAATTTTTTACTTAAGGCGATCGATCGTCTTGCAAAGTGAACAAATTTGACAATTTATTCTCATTTCGTCTCGCGTTTTTTATTAAAAAATTATATTTTTATTAAAAATATGGAAATATATCATATTAAAATTTATTCATTAGGTTCCATATATGTTAAATACGGGTATCTTATTAAAATGACACAAACTAAATTATTTAGTAAATAACCAAACCTACCATGTTTTAAAAATGAAGAAAATTGCTCCATTTTGTGGGCTTTTTATGACTGAATTTATACATTAATGTTTACAGTATTTATGGATACAGTATCATTTATGTTTCTTAAATCTGAAAAAAAAATGTAGTCTTCCACTTAATACTTAGTTTATGCAGATTATTAAATAACATAAACCTTGTTACTTCTCCGTGAATTTAATAATCTTTTATATTTTTTTCACTAATGAAGTTTCGAAAGAAACAGAATCTCTCATCAACAGGTGAACTTTTTGATATTAATTATTTATATTTGAACAGAATCAATGTAAAAATTCTATACTCAAAAGTAGTCAGTTTGATGTATCACCTGTACATGAGAGATTCTGTTGTTCTCGAAACTCTTTAAGTTTCTAAAACTCTTCACTACTTACATATAGTGAAAAAAATATGAACTATTATTAAACTCACGTAGAGGCAACAAGGTTTATGTTATTTAATGATCATTAAGAATAGTCTCTACAACTTAAATGCCAAATTCATCAATAATATGATTCATTCAGTTCATGCAGTTGAAATATGTATGTATTAATATATTTTGTTATGTCAAAATTGGTTTTATATGAACTGCTGTAATTGTAGTAAATTATAAAAAGTATATATAATGGAGCCGGCAAATACCTTCAAAACTTTGATTAGGTATTTACAACTTTTTTTTGCATTCCACTGTAGCTACAATAAAACGATGTATTTTTTTACATATTATCTATTACTATCATAAAATAATAATGATTGATGTTATATTGCGTATACACGTTTTTATACGGTGCAGGATTAGAAAACATTCTATGGATGAAGATTTAAGATCAACGTCTATACATATATATAACACGTTAATTCTCATGTAGAATTGTGTCGCTTTGTGAAATAATTTTTATTAATTTATTCTACATCAGTTAATTTATAAATATTCGACGTATCTAAGAGAGTAAATAAATAAATTAAATCACATATATATTTCGTAGTGGTGCCTTCTATCTATCGCCATATATTAATTTATAAATATTCGACGTATCTAAGAGAGTAAAAAAATAAATTAAATCACATATATATTTCGTGGTGCCTCCTATCTATCGCCAATATTGATTTGAAAAAGATATATTATTTAGCAAATGATTTACTATACCGATTTTAACAGCTGTTGTGTCGATTTTTTTTTCTGTAGATAAGACGTCCGAGCCGAAATGCCTTTGAAGTATGTTACTTGTCGATGTATACATATAGAGATACGGTGATATTTTATATCAGATGTTTCCGTTTAGTAGTTTATAGAAACGTTTGTTTTTTTTTGCATAAATTTATTTATCTGTTTAGCTTGCTGAATGAGAATACTAATAAAATCATTTTTTATCAAACTATTTTTTCTAACACTGCAATAACAATGTTAAATACTTTTTCATTTTTATCAAATATCTTATCCGTCCGTCCAAGTAGTGTAGCAACTAAAACAAACATAATTTGGGACATACGGCAACATTAAATTAAATTGAATTAAATTAATAACTAGAATTACTTACAGCCTATAACCTACACATATATTGTAATTACCAAACGTTCTGTCTAATTACATCACTGGCGTAAAAGTATTTCAATGGCTGTATGAAAATAAACTAAATTAGAGTTGCTGACAACAGTCGCGTCCAATGAAGTAAATTATTTTGGTATTGTGTTTTTGAAATAAATAAAACTTATAAATATTGATCGATTTCTCCTCAATAATAATGAGTTACATCTTGTGTAATATCATTATTAAACATATTTAAATCCTTCCTTACCAACGTGTTCGAGTTCCATTTATATTTAAAGATTTTAAAGCCTTATTGACGGGCATATTCAATGTCGCACCTCCAGACACATGCATGCCTTACTATTTTGTCTTCCCAATCCTCTTGATTAAGTGCGACGAAGATCCTACGTTGTTATCCGCACCCGACAGGTAAGCTTTGACGATTGACGTACATTAAGTAACAGCCAACATAATGTTAACGAATTGGTCTTCACCTGACCGACGCTACGGTAAAAAATCGCAGTGTTGAAATAATGAAACTGATGAAAGGTTGACCTGACAGATGTACGAATGAGTGCGAACAGTACAGAAGCGGGGCCAGACAGGTTAAAAGCTGGGATGGCTGAAAATGTAGGGGATTGCTTTTTATTACAAGGTTTTTTATTACAAAACTTTTTTCTTTATCGTCAAAATTTTTACAAGTTTTATTAAAATGAACAGGTTGAGTACAAAAAAATTTTGCAAATATAAGTCAACCACAATATAAATACAAAGAATGAGATTGAATGGCAATGCCTACTGGTATTAACAAAGGAATGGTCCACGAAAAGAAGGTGCTAAGTCAAATTTTGATCTTTTTGAGTAAATTTAAATTTAAATTTGACATACTTTGAAATGTTGTTGGTTTTTGTTATGTTAATTCTCTCCATCTTAGACTTAAAATATAGAAAGATGAATATTTGTTTGGATTTAAAGAATATGTTCATATCAATATAAAAATACCATAGATTAATCTTTCAAATAAAATAATTCGAGGACTTATAACTTCTTTCCTCGTTTGCAATTTTTTCAAACTGCCACAAGTCGAGGCTGGACGCATTTTACGTTCGGTTTGTGTGACAATTTTGTAAGGCATATAAAATACAATAAAAATTTTTTTTATTGTATTTTATATGTTTCATTTTTTCAGTATACTCAAATTGGATTCATCAAAAACATTTTTGATAACTTCATGAAAAGCCGACTGAAGTGGTACGGTCGTGGGAGATTAAGGAAGATGACCACTTACTGAAAGATCCACTATATGGTATGGTTGGGGCCTTAACGTCATGGATATCAACGATCTTAAAAGGGCTGAAAACTCTAGACCTAACAAACTTTTGACAGAAATTTGGACTAGATTTTTTTTACGTTTTGATAATTTTATTTGACTTGTATTATCACGATAAATGCGAATGAATTTTCTACTATTTAAATTACTTTCATAATAGTTTAACGTTTTACAAAAAGGTAATTCAGGAATTTGGAAAAAATGCCAAATTTGATGTATCATCATATCTGTTGACATTTCAGTCAAAGTATAATTAATATGTATTATATTTTACATAATATAAAATATTTTCTATTCAAAATTGAATGAAGACGTCTGCTGAAGTTTTTGTTGCTAGCTACGAAATACCCTGTATGTCATATTACGTTCTTTGAGGTGCCTTCTGAAAATGATACGGTATGGGTCAACGGCTTTTCTATTAATATTTTAAATATTTAAAGCATTAACTGGTAGTTATATCAGTATATAACCACTTAGGAGAAGTTTGGTCTACCGGTTTCGAGACGTACTCGTCTTTTCGTCAGGACAACTACAACACTAGCCTGTAAATTCCACTACACACTACAACCATTGTATTATTCACACACTAACACACTCTCAAAATATTCTTCACATGCGTGTTAATCTAACCGAAGGCTGACATGCACTAAGGTTCCTACCAAAAGAGATCATAATTTTGAGTGAGGTTTGAATTTTGAAATCGGGAGTGAGACGGGGCGGGGTCTGAAGGGGGTGTTAAAACGTCTTGTGTTTTACCCAATAGTGCCGAATGAAACAGAGGCTGTAGGGAAAAAACGGCTTTCCTGGTTGGCATCCAACGCGCGGCGCTATTACCTGGTGGCTATTTGTCGTCGGCGAGGAAAAATGTGGTGATTAATCGGACGTGTCAATTTTTTAACGACCATCGCGTTCGGACATCTTCATCTTTCACCGGCCGTCGCTCGGCATTGTGGCGAGACGATCAAAGCACCTGCGCGGCCATCAATCAGCCGAGCGCGATTAAACATTCACTTTTTGCATTCGCTAATAATACACAAATATTCCAAACGTGTTATTATCGGACACATTGAACGATCCATTAATAAGGCGTTTTTAATAATTGAATAGGCAAATCACCAGATCGCTTTTTAACGACGCCAACATCCTCTCTGGAGCTTATTTATCGAGTTTTTTTGGCAGGTATCTTTAACCTTTTGTGTGAATTTGTTATTACCTTTTTTTTCATCAAAGTACTCTTTTTATATTTATTCTCGAGTAACATTATCAAATTGTGACACATTGCTCATTGAAGACGTTTTTTTTTTAGTTTTATAATGTGAGTTTTATATAGATCTTTGTAAATGTGTGTTATTTATTAATTTTATAAATGCATCTTATATTTTAAAAAAAAGTGCATGTAGAAGTTACTTTGGCACGCATAAAAAACCACGTGCTATTTTATATACCTTGCGTTAGTACAGTTATCAAATTGTTATACATTGCTATTTGAAAATGTTTTTTTAATGTGTAATAGATTTTTTTTTGGTGTGTTTTTTATTAATTATAATTTTTTTTAAAAATGAGTGCATTTACTTTATACTTTTTTGGCATTCCCACATTAAAAATTGTAGAGTTTTATTTATTTTCAATATTGTTGAGTATATTTATTATTGTTGTTTTGTAACTAGATGATCGAGAAACCATGAATTCCCAAATATTTCATATAGTTACGTGGGATAACTGTATGCAATTTTTACATTAGGATTATTCATTTATTAATTCGCTTGATTATTAAAGTATCTATAATAAACAAAAAAAATCATAAATCTCAAAACAAAAAGTTTATAAATCAAAAAGTTTTATAAGAAAGTTTACATGCAATTATGCTGGGAATACCATAGTTAGTGTTAGTGTTTGCAACGTGTACATTTACCTCTGATTGCAATAATGTGTGTTAGGAATACCAATTTGCATCTGTTAAATTAACACTACTTCACCAAAAATTGTCGTAGACCAGACAGAAATCGCTGTGACACACTTGATACAAATAGCACACATCGGTAACAAAGGAGAAATATTTAAGAAAACCGCGAAAAAAGTAATTTACCTGCAAATTTTTATTTTCAATATAGAGATCACCGCGCCTGCTTCTAGAAATAAAATGCGGCACACTTCCCAATCACCCGCGGAGTAGCCATTGGTTTAAAACTAAAATCGATTTAAAACATCAAAAAGTTAAGCATATAACGCTTACGTAAGCTTAGCTATTGCATTTAAAAATTCGACGGAGACATTCGCCATTTGCTTGTTTAAATACTCAAATTACAAAAATAGTAGTAATAATTTGCTTATCAGTCTTTGAACGGAAAGACAGGGCAACTAAAATAATTCAAGCGTATAATTGGTAACAAAGAATAGTACGCACGAGTCCACGATGTTGACGTTTAAGATAGTGACATAATAAGTTCGTAGTGACGTATAATAGTGACAAATAATACGTTCATAATGACGTTTAGTAGTTACAAATTTACGTGATTTCAACTGAGTGGTATGAAGATCGTCTGGGGATAGGTACATATCGTTGAATAGCCGAATTTGACATTTTTGTATATTTTATCTCTTAAACTGTCTTTTTATCTCTTAAACTGTCTTACAAACTTTGAAATTTCCCAGTATTTTTAGTGGTTTAAGAAGAAAACAATGTTATATTTTAGTAGCACCTGTAATATTTTTAGAACTTTTGATTTGAATATAATTAAAATGTAGGCCTTTTTTGTTAAAATTTCACCTCATGGGCGTTGAACCAAACCCCGGCGAAGAAATCAAAAAATTAGTATTCAAAACTTGAAAGCTCAATATCTCAGCCTGACACACATGTCGGACGATACCTCGTTGTGTGAAGGACGAATTACGAATTTTGGTCGCTTCAGCGGTAATAAGATCACTTTGGCACGGTTCGAAAATGTATTGCCGCTATTTAAATTTATATTTTTAAAAAGTTGATTTTTGCATAGCACTTCCAGAGCACTGGTAATCTATCCGCTGTGCACGTAGCGTGCACGAGGCGTTCGTGCATTGGAAAAGCGGAACATTAAAATTCGGGTAGCGTCCGTGGCTCCAGAACAATGTCGGCGGCCAGCGAGGCCGGCGCTCCGCGACGTACCGCGAACCGCCCGATTACCGCAGAGTGTATTCACCAGCCTCACCGCTCGCAATATGTTATCTCTCGATTGCCTCACCGCGGGATTTGTTTATGCATCTGGTGCAATTTGGGCGTGATCGGCAGTACGATGAAAGAATATTGGAAATGGTGCATGTGAACGAACCAACCCGCGGATAATTAGACGTATTTCTGCAAACACAATGAAACAATACAACATTTTTAGATTTCTTTTTCTGTGTTCATAAAGATTCAAAAATGCTCCATGTATTCCTTAAATATGTGTTGTATCAAAATATAAGTTAAAAGTTTTGATTAAATAGAGAAATTAATTAGCAAAATAGAAAATTGTGGGATGATATTTTATAAAAGCATCATGGGTTTAGTATAGATAATATATCTAAATAATTGAACGACACTACTTTTCAATATTTTTAAAATATTCAAAAATTGTAAGTAAAAAACAATGTATTCTTATAGAATTCTGGGTTTCAATAATAATATGTTTTTAAGATTATTTTTAATGCTGTCTAAAGTATCAAAATCCAAATCAGGACTTCTTTAAAATCCATAAAATTCGTCTATAATAGCGTTGTTCTGTACACCTTGTAACGATATTGGCCTATTCAAATAGACATTGCTGAAAAATTATACGAAAATATCTATCTGCTAAAGTTTATAATAAAGAGAAGCTTCACAAACCGTTAAATACTCTATAATTAAATATTTGCCGGATAGGTAGATGCGGACGAGCTTTATTATCTCTGCACGCGGGCGTGTAAAGCAGGCTTTATGATTTTTGTTTAACGAGATTGTCCAATCACAGACGCGGGCCGTGAGCACCGAATCTAGCCTATCACGAACGTGGATTTTCGGAACGAATTCGACGAATCAGCGGCTTTAGAGTTAGACTTTGACTTTTACACGCGAGTTGGAATCAAAGATGGCGCGAGATAGGGACGATTGTTAGGCGTTACAAATTAGAAAGCGGCACTTGAGTTTTCAGCTTGAAGGTCGGCGGAGGCTTTGTCGAGGAGAGTCAGGAAGGAAGATAATTTGGCTGGATCGAGGAAAAAGCCAGAGGTTGATAATAATTCAAAGAGAATTGGAACAGTGAACAGCTAAGCATTTTCAATATTATTTATTTCTATTGCCTTTTTCGTGTATTCAATTTAGAACTTTCTGGATCGTAACAATTATTAAAACATGTTGTGGGTTGTTTTGTTACGTATTTTGGGCCTAGTGATAATTATTACTATACGCGCTTCGGATTTAATGTACTAGAAATCGTAATGTGGCGACTGTGAATTATTGCATAACGCTTATGAAATATATAATTCTGTCGCTGTTCATATGTAAAATCATTTTAATTCGATATTCATATATTACCAAAGATATAAAGGCTTTAAAATGGAATACTTTACTGACGAATGGTGTTTCGTGTTTGTTTGTGGGTTTTAAAATTCAGTATAATTATGCATATTCAATGTCGCGAGGTTCGGAATGTGCGAGAGGTTCTTCAGGGCGGATGTATTATTATGCTAAAGAATGCTTTGTTATCTATACTGGCGATTGAATACACGGATTTCTATATGATTTGTATTGTTTGGAAATAATTGGGATCGGAGTATTTATGGGGTTTTGATATCACGATTGTAGGCGTGATATAGGTTCAAATCGTGCGAGGAATTTCCTACAAACAATATATTTTAAAAATGCATCTGGATTTTATATTTATTTTATTAAAACATGAATGTGTGGTTTATTTGAACTCGTTACATGTTTGTATTGCGTATCATTAGGCAATCGTTGGAAACACGATTTGTTCCTATCAAGTTCTTATAAAGACGTGTTTCGAATTGTATATATTCCTTAATTGCGATGGTTATTCATATGACATTGTTTTTATTCATTCAATATTAGATATTTGAAATGTTTTCTACAACATTTTCCATTATTGTGGGCAGTTCGCGGTCTGCTCAGGGGTAGTTAACCTTCGGTCTTCCGTGATCACGTTATTTACTAATATGACAGATTGTTTTGTTTTGTTCGTTTAATATAAGTAATATCGTATTTTTATGAGTTACCGTAATTATTTATCTATATGATTTTATTATTGAGAGTGATGCAACGAATACTATCTTCACGAATACGAATATCAGGCTTACTATTCGGTGAATACGAGTGCGAATGTTTCCACCAAGGTGGGGGAACTCGAACATACTTGTAAATATAATAACCTTGATGCAACGAATACTACTTCCACGAATACGAATATCAGGCCTACTATTCGGTGAATACGAATGCGAATATTTCCACCAAGGTGGGGGAACTTGAACATACTTGTAAATATAATAACCTTGATGCAACGAATACTACCTTCATGAATACGAATATCAGGCCTACTATTCGGTGAATACGAATGCGAATATTTCCACCAAGGTGGGGGAGAACGCAAGCATATTTGTAATTATATCGTTTGTGTCTGCATGTGATAGTGATATCACTATACGGCGTAGATGAACTAGTTTTAAAGGGGTTTATGTCCTGTATGTGCTTGGCGTAGTGGGAATAGTCTTCTCGTTTCTAGGATTCTATACAGGTTTACAGGTGCTGATATTGAAATATATATACAAGGAAAACACTATTTTGGGAACCATTAACTGGATGGAAGATATTGAAGCACACATACACACAAGGAGGACGTTATGTTAAATACATGACTGGAAAGTTGTTATTGGAAAACACAGGCGTCCAGTCGGCGGGACGCAAGCATATTTGTAATTATATTGGTCATGTCTGCATGTGATATCATTGTACGGCGTAGATGAACTAGTTTTAAGGGGTTTATGTCCTGTATGTGCTCGGCGTAGAGGGATTAGTTTTCTTGTTTCTAGGATCTAATACAGTTTTACAGGTGCTGATATTGAAATATATATATATATACAAGGAAAACACTATTTTGGGAATCACTAACTGGATGACAGATACTGCAGCACACATACACACAAGGAGGACGTTATGTTAAATACATGACTGGAAAGTTGTTATTGGAATACACAGGCGCCACTAGAAGATATGGACAGTTTGCAGAGAACTTCAACTTCTGTCAGTTAAGGACCTTTTACTATTACTATTCTTTCGCCTTTTTGCATAACCGTGGATGAACTAGATTGAAGGGGTTTATGTTCTGTATGTGCTCGGCGTAGAGGGAATAGTTTTCTTGTTTCTAGGATCTAATACAGTTTTACAGGCGCTGATATTAAAATATATATACAAGGGAAATGAAGGGCTACACAGGCGCTGGTAATTGCTCAATTTTGGAGAGTTATATTACTTCGGATCAGGATGCCATCTCAGAAGCAGACCAACTACAGAACTAAGATAAGAACCTTTGATATTATTTATTCCTGATGTTTTCTTATGTGTATCAAATGGAATGTTCGTGCTATATAATTTGTCATTGTCTCATGGTCACTATTCATTTCATTACGTGGGTTCAGAGTTCGACGGTAACGGACGCGGAAACAAATTAGTACTGATGTCGGGACGTAACGTCGGGATTATATCTTAATTATCTTTAGGATAGAAGCGAGGTCATCATACGTGCATTCTGCATTTCAAACGTTTTACTAACATATATAAATACATATTATTGCGTTTTACAAATTGAATATGATCGCGGGAAATAGGCATTCCGTCCGGTTATGCAATGTTAACTTCCAACGTAGCATAATGAGATCTTATTACCGGTGCTAGACTCTCGAGGTTAGTCACGTGATTGTTGTATAAATGGAATAGTGAAGGGGATTGAAGAATGAGATACACTCGCGATACAGGTAGTTGTATGTAACTGGGATCAAATGACGGGGTGCGTGTTCTCGGTCCAGGGGATGAACGGGACTGCGGAGACACTCTGGGTGGGTCTAAGTAGAATTGCGCAAAGCCTCCACACAGTTAAAATGTGTTCAGTCAAGCAAAGGTGAAGCATTTCGAATCGGACCAGAGCGTCGTGCCTCAAACACAGCCGGAGGGAAGTAGCCCCTACGTTCTTTCACTCCCTTGGCCCGACGAGCTCGAATTCCGGATATGAATGTTCATGAATGTCGACTAAAAGACTCAGGTAGCCGTACCTCAATCAAAACCTTCGTTCGGGACCTCATCAACGTACGAGACAGGGCGTTCCGCATGGACGAGCAACTATGAGAAGCAAATGAAGGGGATTGAAGAAAGGGATACACTCGCGATACAGATAGTTGTATGTAACTGGGATCAAATGACGGGGTGCGTGTTCTCGGTCCAGGGGATGAACGGGACTGCGGAGACACTCTGGGTGGGTCTAAGTAGAATTGCGCAAAGCCTCCACACAGTTAAAATGTGTTCAGTCAAGCAAAGGTGAAGCATTTCGAATCGGACCAGAGCGTCGTGCCTCAAACACAGCCGGAGGGAAGAAGCCCCTACGTTCTTTCACTCCCTTGGCCCGACGAGCTCGAATTCCGGATATGAATGTTCATGAATGTCAGCTAAAAGACTCAGGTAGCCGTACCTCAATCGAAACCTTCGTTCGGGACCTCATCAACGTACGAGACAGGGCGTTCCGCATGGACGAGCAACTATGAGAAGCAAATGAAGGGGATTGAAGAAAGAGATACACTCGCGATACAGATAGTTGTATGTAACTGGGATCAAATGACGGGGTGCGTGTTCTTGATCCAGGGGATGAACGGGACTGCGGGGACACTCTGGGTGGGTCTAAGTAGAATTGCGCAAAGCCTCCACACAGTTAAAATGTGTTCAGTCAAGCAAAGGTGAAGCATTTCGAATCGGACCAGAGCGTCGTGCCTCAAACACAGCCGGAGGGAAGAAGCCCCTACGTTCTTTCACTCCCCTTGGCTCGACGAGCTCGGGCTCTGGTTATGAATGTATGTGAATGTAATAACTCCGTACTCAAGGACGAGATAGGACGTTCCTCATGAACGAGAAATTATAAGATGCAGGTAGCAGTTCGACAGTCAATACTTATGCTCGGGGCCGCTTTAATGAACGAGATCTGTTAGCAGTTTAACAATCAATTTTTATGATCGGGACCGCATTCAGGCGCGCGATGGCATTACTAACACCATCATTCTCATCAGTCACCACCTTTTCTAACTTGCTGTATACAGAGACCTTCGGGGTTCTCTCTTCCCGGCCAGCGAGAAACATATCAGGAACTACACAATCAACTGTAATAATCATGCTGTTTTACCATCATTTAATATCTCTAGTCAATAAGACTACACCGTGGGATCAATCACATCAACTATATTTGGCGATGCTAACATGGCTCTGACTGACGCGCTCAAGGGAGAGTCTTTTCCAGTCACCCAGTTAGTTCATTCAGCCCTTTAATCAGCAGTAAACATCATAATAATCCGGCTCATGTAGCCGCAACGTGGGATCCTCATCATTATACACCAGTCAATTTGACTGCCCCGCGGGATAATATACAAACCTTAATATCAGACGCGGGATTTCTTCCTGATATGTTTGTCGCCGGGAAGCGAGGACTTCGGGGGATTCCAGCAGGAGCAATAGAGTCTCGGCTTGATCTTGGTCTGCAGCTTAGTGTGGGAGGTTATGTCTAAACAGGAGTTAACCACCGGATGCGGCGATGCTCTGGGGCCGCATCCCCCTCCCCCCTACAGGGGGGGGGGGGCATCTAGAATCCACGTTTGAACAGAAGTGGTTAGACACTTCTTAAATTTCACTTACAAATCTGTATCTTCCATTCCCTTAGAATCTCGGGCTGCGATAATGTCAGACAAAGCTTGCCCTGAGCCTCTGTTGCGCCTAGTTGTTGTGAATATAAATATGTTTGTCTTCCTCTACTATGTACTATGAACAGATTGAGCAGATCGGACAACGTGGGATGCGCTATTGGTAGGTTTCTTACTTGTGTTTTGAATATAACGTATGCTATTATATCTTGTAAATCTGTCATAAATGGGTGCCGCATGTGGTTGTGCTGACACTGTTCTAAGCTGCTATTATGAGATGTTGATAATCAATGCGGGCGGAATCTTTAGCGTATGCCGTTAACTTGGCAACGATTGTATTGTTTTATATTACAGTATTTTAACCCCGATGGTATTATAGTTATGGCGGTTCAATGTATGGAAGTTTTGCTACTAGCGTTTATTCCTCGGCTACGCCGCATATAATTGGCTTTTAGGCCGACTCCGGACGTGGACGATATCGGCTATCTCTCATATAGGCGAAACTGTAGAATTCTAGAGCGGTTTCTAGAAGGACGAGTACGGATTAGTTACGTGCGTTTGTTATTTCCATAGTTAGGTAAGAATTCGATCTATATTAGTCTAGTCGCGTTAATAAGAATACGAATCTCACCACATATCAAAAGAATTTTGGATAGCTACGGACACAACGGAGGGGGAATTTTCCTAACCACTAGATAGATCACGACTGGCCAATTTTGAAAATATAAATTCTTAACAAAAAAAAAAAAAAAAAATATTAGCTTTCATGTAAATATACTTCCGAAGTTCTAAGTTCAACTTAAGTTTTCATCTAGTAGCTTAAAGCATAAAGTGTGTGCTTAAAAGTCCCAAAAGCTGTAATAAAGCTCAATTCGGTAGCTTAAAGTCTCAAGCTTTGGGCTTTTCGTAAAACTTACATTATTAAACTTTATAGTTAGGTATTTAGCTTAGGTGAACAGGTAGGTACGTTACAAGCCGATACGCCGAACGTGAATTATTAAACACGCGCATAATTATAATACACAAGCATTTCTATCATTTACATGGCAGTAACCATTTGAAGACAACATAAGTACGGAAAAAATACAGCAAAATTACGGTCATAAAATCTCTTACATGCTTATAATGCAGCTGGTTCATCTTAGCTTACAAATTCTCCAAATCGTCGCTGTAAATATGATTAATCCTATGTGACGTTTTAGTACATTCTGAGATAAACGAATAAAACTGTTTTAAAAAATAATTGCATAGACTAGATTTATAAAAAATATTTTAAATAATACTAGGCAGACTTTCCAGATGAACAGCAATGTTTTTTTAGTGAATCTCCATTATTTATATGAAAAATTACAAATTGATTCGTTCATCTCGGCATGTACTAAACGGTAGTTATACAGAATTTATTATATGTACAGCGATGAAATGCTACAGTGGGTACGAAAAGTATGCTTGCAACGAACCATGATTTATTTTTTAAGATAAATACATTTTTTTACAATAAAGATAGTGACAGTTTTTACAGTGGTATTTCTCTTTTACATGGATAATAAAACTCGTGAGTAGGAGAGGAGTATCATTGTATTTCAAATATACTTAATAGTAAGTAGTAGGTACATAGTACATAGCATGTAGGTACCTACATATATATGAGAAGAAAAAAACTAATATGCGATAATCATAATGCAATTACGCAAGACAACGGTAAAAATAAATTAATAATAATTAAAAAATTTAAAAATGAATATAGTAAAGATAAAAGTAATGGAAAATTTTAAGCAAAGATAATAACAGTATGCAGTATAAATAATATTAAATTTAAAACTATCTATTAAAAGAAATATTCTACAGAATTATATACAGGGTTATTTGGAAAACATTAATAACCTCGGACGACTATATTCCTGCCTTGATTATGAGTCGAAAATCATCAATAGTTATGAAGTTTTGCATTTTTTTTTCAATATTTCTGACTTATTTTTTAGAAAACGTTGAATTATCATTACAGTAACTTAGATCGATTACGAAAAATTCGAAAAATTGCGACGATAAAAACCGTGCAGAAATTCCTTTTGGAATGTTTTCCATTATTTTAACTAACATAATAAAGAATTTGGTCTGTATTATTTTATTTGACTTGTATTAAAGGGAATGAATTTTTCGTATTCGATATAAGTCACTGTAATGTTAGTCCATCGTTTTACAAAAGAAAAAGGTCCGAAATATTGAAAAAAAAATGCAAACTTTGATGTCGATGGTTGCTTGAATATTTTCGACTCATAATCAAGGCAGGAATCTATCTGTAAATTATTGTGGACTAGCTACATCCTGTTTACATATACATTAACGGTTATGTATTATTTTATTTTGTTTAAAAAATAATTATCCCTAGTCTATTTACTAGCAAGCTAGTATTAATAATGAGACAAGACAAACATTATTGCTAGGTATATTCCTAGATTAATATTTCCACCATCCACCATGTGGCTAGCGCGCCGGCTGCGGCTGTCCGGCTCCTGGTTCGCGTGCAGCTAGGACATATGGTCCGAGGAATCTACTGACAGAATCTTAAGCACTACAAACAGCCCCAAAACATGCGTATTTTTACTACTCTGATAATCATCACCCCCTCTACAGTTGTGAATGGCAGAGTGAGGGCATACTTTGTATCATGTCCTGACGATTCACTCAAAATAAAACTGATGATATCTCGTAGCGTCTGCTTGTCTACTCGTCTTGTCTGCTTATCTGACGCAAAAACTTTGGATCGATTTTTAACCCTTTTCCCGTGATCCAGTCGAGCTGAAACTTTGCAAGCAGACTCGTGGCGACGGTCAAAGAGATCTATCAAATTTTCGATAATTTTTTTAAATAATTATAGTATAATTTTGGATTTTTAAAATTTTTAATGTTTTTTTTAATACAAATCAATAAGTTGTGTGGAGATTCCGACGCATATGGTAGACACGAAACCCGAAAATGAGCAAGGGAGTATTGTAAAAACTTGGTTTTTATGGGTTACTTTTTTACTCCCTTTATATTAACTCGTGGCGTCTGATGGATCGATTGCTTGTCTGACGAAAAAACTTTGGATCTATTTTTAACCCTTTTCCCGCTGTCGAATCGAGCTGAAACTTTGCAAGCAGACTCGTGGCGACGATCAAAAAGATCTTTCAATTTTTCGTTAAAAAAATAATAATTATAATATAATTTTGGATTTTTAGAAATTTTAATGGTTTTTTCAAATTGAAATCATTACAAAAGTTTCATTACTACCAACGGCGGCCTGATAACGTCACGGAATATTTAATATTTGAATTACTCCGTCGGTAGGTATAATAGGTACTACGAATTTCGAAAATTTATGACAATTGGTTCACAGATGACAGCACACTTCGGTTTTTTGGGAAGCAATCAAGTAATAAAGATATATTTTTAGAGATTTTTGACATAGATATTTGTCTAGACGTGTTTCATTTTCAGTCAATCAATTATTTAATTACATGATGGTAAACTTAATTTACAAAGAAAAGGAGTAAAATAAAAACTTGGTTTTTTATTTAGTTTTTTTAAAGTAAATTTTAAATGACCTAGTTAATATATCTCCATTGAAATACTAATTAGATAGATATGTGATTTTTTTGTATAGTTTTATGTTTTAATTCTGCGATGTAAGTATATCCATTGAACTCCTAACGCGGAGTCCATCATCAGCTCTGGGGACGATTACCAAGGTGTGATTCTTGGCACCTTCAGAAGGCTTTGGATCGCCCCAGTTAAATACGGGATAAATGAAAAAAAGAAGACTATAATTTTTTATGAAGAAATCAAAATTAACTAAAAAATTTTTCTAACCTAATTTATCTTGCCCTGAAGTAAATTCATTTATAATGTGCCATCCTGCTACGTCTACCAGGCCTATAACATTCTTTCATAATTTCATTCGGCCAGCCTGGGAAAACAAATTATATATTGAATCACTAATAAATTATAACAGAAACCAGGTTATGAATGTGTATATCTGTCAAATATATTTCCAGATGATTGATAGGAAGTTTTCTTCCTACAATTTAATTTGCATTGTAATCTTGATTTGAAAGGGGGGCTCTTTTTACTCCCTTTATTTTAACTCGTAGCGTCTGCTTGTCGGCTTGTCTGCCGAAAAAACTTTGGATCGATTTTTGACCCTTTTACCTTCGATCCAATCGAGTTGAAACATTGCAAGCAGACTCGTGGCGACGATAAAAATGATATAATAAATTTTCGTTTAAAAAAATGTAATAATTATAGTATAATTTTGGATTTTTCGACATTTTTTATTACTCCCTTTCGTATCGTCACCCGACTAGAGCCCGACGCGTGAAGTAGGCGCGAAACCAGTTTCAACTAGTAAATGAGAAATTAAAAGTATAATAAAAACATGTTTTTCATGGGTTAGTTTTTTAGCTATTAATGTTTTGAATTAAGATTTTTAAGGGCTTTGTATTTTTGCTTTTCTACGCTATGTAAAATAAAATCTGTTCTTCATTAATCTTCCTATCCTGGCATCGAGCAAAAGAAACGAAAATCAGCGATCTATCCACATAGTGATAATATAGTCATTGTCCTGTGTGACATTGTTATTTTCGTTTGAAATGCTAACATTTTTTTAATTTCTTACGGTAAAACAGCGTGGCTGCTAGGGAATGCAATCCCGATCCCGCGAGATCGGGATCCCGCGAGATCAAGAAGCATTTTACGAGATCAATCCCGAACCGAAAAAACAGACGAGATTATCGGGATTGATCAGCATTTTTTATATTTTGTATGTTTAATTGTATATGTCTATAGAACTTTTAGTAAGTACTTAAAACTTATGTTCATGTCAAATTGAAATAATGAAAATAGCTTTGTATAATACGTATTTGCTGTATTTTATCAACCTAACATAGTAATAAACACTACTACTAGTTAGTAGTTTTTATTCTACTACATTGACTGATTGATGCTTGGAAAAACGCCTTCAAAAACTTTAATGCAATAATTAATAATGAACATTTTATTAAAAATGCTAATGTAAAAATGCAAAGCATTGTCGTCAATTGCTATTCAGTTCTATAAACAACAAAAAAACACAAAAGTATTCGGAATCCCGACCTGTAGGGATCCCATGGGATTGGAAATTCTAATCTCGAGGGATCCCGAAAGGGCAATCCCGACTCGGGATTGCATTCCCCAGTGGCTGCGTACGGGTATTTAATATCGCGGTGCGGTAAAGGTTAATGATTTCCATGGCTCCATGAATTTCCCGATGGAGCTGAAGATGGAGCAGCGGACGTGTGATGGAGCCGCTCGGCAAGCCGGGCACGCGCCAGGGCGTGTGGGAAATATTAAGGCATTATGGAATTGATAAACCTACGCCAATATGGCGGGAGACATGCAAAAATATGGAAGGCAAGCGCCATCGCACAAACTTTGACATTTCGCCCGTTGAAATATGAAATTGAACGCGCGAAATGTCAAAATCGAGAATCGGTGACAGCGGAAACCAGTCATTGCCCCAGCATTCATCATATTAAAGTACTCAGAAAGTATAGAGAATATTATAAGAGTACGAGTAAAACCGTGAAATTAATTTTATGGTAAACTTAATTTATTTTTAAGAAATAGCGAAAATACACAATAAAAAAAAAAAAAACCTATAAAAACCAAGTTTATACTTATTATACTCCCGAAAGGAAGGGATTACAAAGAAATTTGTAAAATATAACAACAATTAAAGACGAATTAAAACATATAACATAATACTAAACTTACAAGAATTTAATATATTTCTAAAATGTCAGATGTTTTGAGCTTTGATAAGACACTTCATGCTTTGAAGATTAAATTCTAAAAACATCAATCAAGATTTTGATAGATACAATTATCAGCAATATCGTACCTTATGAATTTCCAGCGTAGAATTCCAATTGTAGAATTCTTCAAATCTAAGCAGAAATCTAAAAGAAATAAATTATTATTTGATTTTTTCTCAAAAAAACCCAATTTTGCCGTCATCTGTGAACCAATTGTTTTGTAAATTTTCGAAATTCGTAGTGATGTACCTATTATACCGACGGAGTAATTCAAATTTTAAATACTCCGTGACGTCGTTAGGCCGTTGTTGATAGTAATCAAACTTTTGTAATGATTCCAATAAGAAAAAGCCATTAAAATTTCTAAAAATCCAAAATTATACTATAATTATTATTATTTTTTAACGAAAATTTGATAGATCTTTTTGATCGTCGCCACGAGTCTGCTTGCAGAGTTTCAGCTCGATTGGATCACGGGAAGAGGGTTAAAAATCGATCCAAAGTTTTTTCGTCAAGAAAACAAGCAAGCAGACACCACGAGTAAAGAAAGGAAGGAATAATAAATTTTCATTAACGCGGTAAACACAGATTTCTACGTAATGATAAATAACTTGAAGATTTTTATCCCGCCTTACATAACCATTGTTGTCTGCATTTGCAATATTTTAGTAAAATAGTAATAATAATAGAATTATTATTATATTTTCTAAAATAATAAAGAAAGTTGAAGCCAACGAACGGGCCACTGGTCGTAATTCCATATGGACTTTTTTGGATCTTTAAAAAGTGAAAAAAAGAAGCCAGCTAATGGTATATAAAAAGTGTTTTTTTTCTCATTAATTTAACCGTCGTTATACGATGTTGGTATAACGACAGTTTTGATTTGCGATCGTAGAACAATGCAGCATGTGTAAAAACGTCACTGTACTGCGCTGAATATTTTTGAGGTTTGAAATGTATCAACTTTAAATAACTAATCCAATTTTCAAAGGAAAATCTTTTGTAGTTGTCGAGTTATGACATAAAGTGTCTTTATGTAAATAAAACTTCAAACTGCTCTCCTGCAAACTTGAGAAAAATCGCATGCGTCGTTGTTCTACGATTGTGACGTGGTAATTCTCTCATTTTCACTTTGAGTGTGTGCATAGTCAAAAGTTTCAAGTTATTTTCTTACGGAGACAGTATCATTTTAGAATAATTATTAATTATTAGTTATTTGACGGTCACTGTCAACAATCCTGGATCTTCAAAGATTTACAGAGGACAAACGCTGCGTCGCCTGCTCAAATACAAGATATGTAACTAAAACAGAATCTATGAATTTATAATATCTAATTAAAAAGATTATATTTATTTTAGCCGTTTTACAAGGAATATAAGTACACCAGTCCCGGTATAAAATACAAGAGCGACGTTGAAACGGGTCTGGGATAGAACAAATGTTTACATTCACTTGATGGATGAGAGTTTTAAGAGAGACATTTTGAAATGACATAATAATTTCATTGAATTTACAGCCGAGATAACAAAATGTAACAATTTTGAGATAAAATCTAAATTAAAATATTATTTTAGGTAGAATGTGTATTCCGTGTAGAATACGTATGTAGGCTGTTTAAAATAATGAGAATGCTTGAAAAACGAATCTATTAACATTTTTAACCACCTAAAAACCTTCGAATTCCAATTGGAAAACATTTCAATTGGAATTTTTTCAGGGTTTTTATCATTTTATTTAACTTGTATTGAAACGAATGAATTTTTCGTAATCGATATGAGTTACTGTAATGATAGTCCAACATTTTACAAAAAAAAAGTGAGAAATATTGAAAAAAAAATGCAAACTTTGATGTCGCATATCTCCATAACTATTGATATTAGGTCATAATAGCTTGAACATTTTCGACTCATAATCAAGGCAGGAATATATTCCTGCGAGGTTATTAATGTTTTACAAATAACCCTCTATACACACCGCAGAAAATCCCAGAAAACTGTAATCAGAAGATGCTAAACGGTCGTGAAGACGTGAGAACATTTTTATTCTTCACTTTTAATCTTTGATCAGATTGTACTACTCTTTCCTTTTCTTTCACTCTGGCTGTTGTCATCCGTTCGTGCCGTTGATGGTCACCCAGTAACATCGGTTCTGCCTTCAGAAAACATTTTATGCCAACAGAAACCTGTGCTCCTGATATAACTTCGTTTTCAAGAGTCCGCTGAAGCTTATAAGGCCTTTTCATATAAGCTTGCAATTGAGTTAGTGTGGGTACAGTGCGTAATACCAACACCACCTAGACATATATAGGTATAGTTGTGTACCTAGAGTATAGGTGGTGTTGGTAATACGCACATTGTATCGTTGTGTTAAGTTTACGGATACCGGAGGGGCGTATCCGTAAACTTAACACAAGGAAACAATGCGCGTATTACGCACTGTACCCACACTGACTCAATTGCAAGCTTATATAAAAAGACCTACACCATACGGTGTCGTGGCATTTTCGTCAAGTCTAACACGATTTTTAAAAACGACAGCGTATCGTATTTAAATATTCCGCGGTTCCTTTTTCTTGACGAGGAGCATAGGTACCCACATCTTCCTGAGTTATACAGGTAGGTATTCCAGACTGAGAGCTTGCACTACCATTGGAGTCGCATCGGGAGAGCCAGTAGGCCAAGATCAAATAATATGGTCTGTGGTAGCAGACTACTTGTCACAAAGGCGAGAAGAAAAAAAGATACACATTACACATCACGGTCAGACACGTTCAGCGGGTCCGCTAGTAAAATTTGTCACGAGATTTGTATAAGCAAGGTTTTGAAGTTCCGGTAACGGCGTAAATATAACACAAGGTAAAAATAAGAGCATTTATAAAAATGATACGAAATTTTGTAATCCAGTTTTCCCAATTAATTTTACTGGGGTGCCCGCTAAATAAACTTACCCTATATCAAATCGTGCGCTTAAATCGAAAGCAATTTGAAAATTCAATACATTTTGTGAATATCAATTAACTGTTGAGAAATCATTTTCCAACCGTCACCATTTGTCAAGGACTGCCAAGTCACAGAAGTTCAGCTGAATCCAATCCAGATCCGAGTAATGGAATATCTGCAAAGTTCGGCGTCGCGGGACGTGCTCGAAATGACAATATGAATATTAAGCAGACATTTTGTATTATAAAAAGGGGTGTATTATTTTTTGCTTATTTTTTATAATTAACCAACATGGCGGACCATATATTATTTCAAAACATCGATAAATCCAAGGATCTTTGTCTATTCTGTTAAGACATGATGTAATTATCTAAAATTTGAAATATTTCTTCGACATTTAGTGATGCCTGTTATTGGAAATGATTCTGTGATCTGCATCAATAAATATAAAATAAATAAAACAAAAATAAAAAAGACTGCGACGTGGACTACCAAGGAAACAAAAATTATTAAATAAGAAATTAAATTTTATTTATTTATGGTAAATTAAAATACACATATATAAGGAAATTGAGTCACCCATCTCAGTAAGATAAACCTGGCCGAGATGAGTTTACCACAAAATGAGGACAAAATATGTACTACCTATATCAAATTATTTAATTGCCTAGATATTGTTGATATGTTAAAAAAACAAGTTAATGTTATTCAATGCAATAGAAAATATAAGAACTAATGTAAAAGAATATTCGCATAATATATGAAAAAAATGCAGTTCTATGGTGCTGTAAATTAATTAACAATTTATTAATTAGTGATTCATTATTTTAATAAATTGACAAAGTCACTAGACACGAATTAATCTGCAGCACTAATCTCTTATTCACACTATTTCGCAATTTATCACTCATAGGTATATGAATATTTTATTATTCTGGGTAACACTTTCGCTAAAATTCTGTTCACAGTCGCACGTAAGTAGGTATTTCGCTTAATTATCTCGCTCGGTTTACACTCGCGCTGGCCATACCGTCAGCTACGGTCCATCGCTAACGTCAAAATAAACTTGAATGGCCCCGACATAGCTTCGCCCTTTTATAGGAAACACGTTGGTTTTTCGAATCTTCGAGAACACTCTTCTTTTTTTAAAAAAAAATAATAGTGATGCGAACACGGAATACGTGTCACATCAATATTCTTACTATTTTAAAACTAAGCTAAACGCTTGTGCTATGAAAATAGGACTAACTTGCTAGTCTGGAGTGAGGTTCGAACCCGCGACCTTTGGATCACGAGGCGAGAGTCATGACCATAAGACCAACAAGCTAGTCATTTCTAGTATTTCCGAAAATGCTCCCGTCGCTTCCAGATGTTTGTAGATGTTTCTCAAATGGGGTAGATAAGTCTAGAGTGTTTTAGGGTGTTCTAGAGGGTTGTATATGTATAGTGTCTTTTCAAAGTGACTTATTGCAAGGGATTCGGACAGTTCGCAATTCATTTCGTTCCACATGTTCCCTCTCTCGAAGACTGTCCGTGCTAAACATCATTGGCTTTGTCGTCATCATTATACAACATGTCACGTAATCAACGCAAACCCTGAAAGTACTTTGTTAAGAATCAGCTACTGGATCGATATCTGATAAAGCTTAAATATTTTTTATTCAATAAATAAGTTGTCTTCATTTTAGGATAAAAATTATGGTCACTCTATAGAGCGACAAAGCGTTTGCGTCACAGATCTTGACCGACAATATATACCTACATACTTATTTAATAATAAAAAATAAACTTACAGATTAATTTACGCTCACAAGTCTTTATTTAATAATATGTACATTACAAACTAAGTGTTCAAGGCATACATATTAGGTCCTTACATATGAAATTGGCGTTTTGCCGTACTGGCAAATTTGATCTCAAATATCTTCTCTTTGGTTAGGAATTCCAAATCCAAATTTATACAGCTATTTACTCATGTATTTGTGTTATGAAAATTATAATTCATTTGTTTTTTCCTCAATTGTTTTTTTCTTTGCGTCACTCAGTTTACAAAATGAAAAACTTGAAATATCGCGTTATTTACGAGTACGAGTTCCACCGTGGCACCAGTGCTGCAGAAACGGCTCGAAGGATTAATGATGTGTATGGCGACGGTCCCGCAAAAGAAAACACAGTGCGTTTTTGGTTCCAACGTTTTCGTTCTGGAAATTTCGACCTGCAGAACAAGCCCCGTGGACGGCCGGAGACCAAAGTTGATAATGAAGAATTGAAGGCTATTGTGGAAGCGGATCCATCGCAAACCACATCCGAGTTAGCTGCAGGCTGCGGTGTTAGTGATAAAACTGTTTTAATCCACTTGAAGCAAATTGGTAAGGTGAAAAAGCTTGAAAGGTGGGTACCTCACGAATTGAGTGAAGCAAATCAACAAACGCGCGTTGACTGCTGCGTTGCATTACTCAACCGGCACAATAATGAAGGGATTTTAAATCGAATCATTACCTGTGATGAAAAGTGGATCCTGTACGATAATCGGAAGCGCTCATCGCAATGGCTGAACCCTGCCGAACCAGCCAAACCATGCCCCAAGCGAAAATTGACTCCAAAAAAGTTACTTTTGAGCGTTTGGTGGACTAGTGCTGGTGTCGTCCACTACAGCTTTCTTAAATCTGGCCAGACGATTACGGCAGATGTCTATTGTCAACAACTGCAAACCATAATGGAAAAGCTAGCTGCTAAACAACCGAGGCTGGTTAATCGCTCTAGGCCACAGCTGCTTCATGATAACGCTAGACCACACACTGCACAACAGACGGCTACCAAATTAGAGGAGCTTCAATTGGAATGTCTAAGACATCCACCGTACTCTCCGGACCTTGCCCCAACAGATTACCATTTTTTTCGAAATTTGGATAACTTCTTGCAAAGGAAAAAATTCAACTCCGATGGGGCAGTCCAAACCGCCTTCAAAGATTTTATTGATTCCCGTCCGAATGGTTTTTTTAGTAAAGGGATCGATGAACTACCTATGAGATGGCAAAAGTGCATAGATAGCAATGGTACATACTTTGATTAAATAAATATATTATAATAATAAAAAATTGGCTTTATGTTCCTCCCATACTAAACGCCAATTTCATATGTAAGGACCTAATATTATGGAAGATATCAAAATAAAAATATTTAATAAATTAAAAATAAAATAAAATCTAGTCAAAGGTGTAGGAGAATCCCGCTTCGGAAAACCCCCTCAGACACATGGAATATATTAATACCCAAAGCGATTTTGTTCGGCATAGCTGTGGCTCTTCCAACAGGCATAACCATCGGAAGGTTGGTCCTGTATATTGGAATGTGAAATAATCTATGCTGACGATGTCTAATGTAATTATCAGGAACATACAAACCAATGCTCTGCATAATTTCAGGATTATCGATCATACCGCGCAACAATCGATAAAAATGTGTAATCAAATACACATTCCTTCTAGTCTCTAGACTATTGTAGCCAAACATACCCTGGAGAAACTTGGTTGGGTAAAGCCAAGGATAATGCCCGTGCTCTCTCATGTAGAGATATCTCAGAAACTTCTTTTGGACTTTCTCCACCATAAGAGAGTATTTGCCCTCGTGTGGCCCCCAGATCATCGAGCCACTCTCGAGTCTACTCCGCACCAAGGAGTTGTAAAGAGTTCTCAGTACGCAGGTATTCTCAAAAACCGTTCTATGATCTTGTAAGGGACTTCAATTTCGGTGAGACTTCTTTTGGTGCGGGTTGTACAGTCAAACCAACTCCAGCCTCAAACCCAGCACTGTTCCGGTTCAAATCGTTATGTTGCCGGTCGTAATTTTGCTCCGTTGTCGAGTTTTCTAGTGAATATTATCCATTCGTCCGTTAGGCCCATTCATATATCTCTTACGATTTTTTGCGAATTTTGCAATTGCATTTTTTTCTGTATATAGAATTTCAATTCAATTTAAAAAGAATTGTGTACTTCTGACACAACAATTCTATCTAAAAATCCAGAACGGCCTAGCGTGATATACAGCTTTCGGGAGACATCTGAAACATTTGAGAAACTTCTATAAAAACTTAGAAGCTATGAGAATCTTCTTCTAAACACTGGAAAGATCTAAAATGTTCGATACCTCGATATAAGGGGCCGAGCGCGAGTTATTGTTGTTAAGCGCATTTGGCAGCGGAAGTCAGCCCTAAGTCAGCCATGGGCCGCGAGGCTAGGGTGGCCAACCGTGCAAAAACTCAGGCGAATAATCTAGCAAAGTTCTCAAGTAGCGAAATAAACCGAAGCGAATAATATGTGCGAAATTGGATGGAATGTTTTGATGAATTTTAAATAAAGTATTTAAGCGATAATGAAGTGTCTATTTACGAGTGATAAATTAAGAAAAAGTATAATTTAAAGAATGGTGTTCAGTTTAATAGTGTTAAGTGACTTTGTACATTAAATAATTAATTAATCGTTAAATAATTAACTAATAATTAATAATTAACTAATATCCAGTTTTCATTCATTCCTCCCGCAGCCACCTCACGTGATAATAATATTGTGTCTATATCTATTAGTATACAAATTCTATAATGTTTGTAGTTTATTTATTGCAAAAATTTATTGAAATATAATTATTTTACCGTTCAAGTGATATTTTATTCGCAGCTTTTAAGTTTATTATTAAATTCCTTAAAAAGTTTTATTTACTTGACTTAAATTCTTAAAAATAAAAAAACGTACCCTGGTTCATCACCATTACCAAGAAATAAAGGTAATCATTTAATTGTCTATGGATACAAAAATAATGACGTTTATGGTATACTGTCATAGAAAAGAGATAAAATATGCTGTTGATTTTGACATTTGACTCTCGCTGTGTTGGTTTTGTGTGATGGCTAGTAATGCAAAATTATTATCGTAAGTTTTTTAGTATAATGATTTTCTACTATCTGAATTTTACCTTCAACTATTTTCAAACTTCATTATTAATCAGAATGCGTGCGGAATGTTATATTATACTTTATTTGATATAAATATATTTTCGTTAAGTGATCCACACGTACTGAGACATTAATTTTCTTATTGTATCTTTTCCCATGCAGAGGAAAGCAGTTATTAGAAAATGGAGGTAAGAAATCGGATTCATTTCTGCCATCGAAGGGGTCCAAGTCTGTGATTCCGAGTGGCTCATGGCTAGAAAAGAAACAAGTAGAAGGCGCTTTGGAAGCGAGGAAATGTGTTCTTGGAGATCAACGAATCGAAAAACGGTATGTTCATTCAATTTTATACAATTTTAAGCTAACAATCAATGTTAATAAAAACTGTAGGTAATATTTTTGTTTTTTTCCATAAATAAAAACTGAAAATACCGACCTTTTTATTTCTCGCGGAAAAGTTCCCACTTTTTAGTGTTAACCTGTATTGAATTGTACAATCTTTAGAGCTTAATTTTTGCTAATATACACTAACTTTTATTTGTCTGTCTTATTAAACTTTTTCAAATATGTATTATATGAGTAAACTTGTTTTTAGAATAATTTAACAAATTTTTCAACATTTGTCTGCGTTTATGTCCACACCTTTAATGTTTTTATGAAATTATTTTTAATTCGCTATGCATTAGATAATTATTAAAGCAAAAGCAAATGTGAAACAGCTTTACACTAGTGTAATAAGTGTTAAAGTACCAACACTTGATTTTTGCGTACGGCCAGTATGGCAACTTTGATTGTAACCTATTTCCTATCATCCTTGTTGATGTCACTGTATTATAAGCTATCCCAATGTATATCCCAGGAGTCACTTAATTAACGACCAAGGTGTTAAACTATTGGCTAATATTTCAGGAGCTCTCTGACCCAAGCAGAATGGTTGGAAGATGAGCAGAAAGCTCTCGTCACTGATCAGAAAGGAGGGCAGTGGCTCCATATGGGACAAAGAGTAAACTTTAATATATATTTATTACCTGAGGAAACTTTGCACCTGATAGAAATGGTAATTATTAATAATGATTTATTTTGTAATAAAATCAGATTTTATTGTATGGTTACAATTTTTACAATATGGCACATTGATAATTAAATAAAATAAATTACACATGCTTATTTTTGAGCATGCTCATTAGCATGTTCTAACAGCTATACACACTTGCTCGTTTTTGGCATGCTTATTTTAAGCATACTCAAAGCGAACAGTCAAACACATGCTTATTACTGGCATGCTCCTGTTATAGAATAGAGACGCTCTTGTTCAAAATGGAAACTTTGCAAACTGAAACAGGAAATTCAATTGAACCAATAAGGGCCAGTTGTTTTAAGTTGGATTAAAGTAAAAGTTTGTTTAAGGTATAGATTTTGCGTTCTCCACCAATCAAACAATCCGTTTCCGTAAACATGTATGCTTTAAACAAACTTTTATTTTAATCCAACTTGAAACAACCGGACCTTAATCAAAACGGTTCCCAAGTTTCCATCCACACATTTTTGATTTTAGTTTTTATAATTTTCATTGTAAGATTTGAATCATTCATGTCTTTTGATAAAGTTTCATAAACATAATTTCTTGCTATATTATTTTACATAGCGGTGACCGTGTATTCCACAGACATCCGTTATTCCTATAATAAGTCACGAAAAGTAATGTTTTGTCATCTCCCCGATGTGTCATATTTGTTTCATCTGATGCGGACTGAAAAGATTGCATTGATAATCGATACTAGCCGCGAATGACATTATCATGCTCATAAGCAAGCCTGTCACACATGCCCAAAAGATACTCCTTCTCTTGGTGAATGACATTAGAATGCTCATTATTCAACCAGCGGTTGATTTTTGAGCATGCTAGTAATAGTATGCGTAGTGACTACAACATTGCTAAATTTTTTTATAGAGATGCGAACACGAAATATATATGTAGTGTCAATATTTAAACTAAGTTAAAAATGCTTGTTCTATGAAGATAAGACTATATTACTGGTCTCTCAGAATGGGCTTGCACCGACCACAGAATCACCACTACATCAAAAAAGATATTCTTGACAGCTATTGGTTCAACTTGTCCAGATTATTTGATTATTCTAATTGAACAGATCTCAGATCCTGGTGTACATCATAATCCTTCAACATAGTGATATAAATTTCGGCACCACTTTCTCTCTGGAATCAAGGCCAATAAAGGATTCCTTATTATTCAAAATGGCATTATTAATGGATTTATTAACAGTGCCGATTCATTAATGTGTTGTAAAGATATTTCAAGTATTTTTTTATTTCAGAACTCTTTGGAACTTAAGTACGGTGGTGTTCCGGTATCTGTCCAGCAAGCATACTCTTTACTTATAGGAAAATCAGTTTCTCTAAACGAATACAGAGTTTATTCCTTACTCTCCAGACAAGGGTACAAACTGATGAGATATGACAAAGCAAGACAGTACGCAAATGAGAACAGCGATGATTCTGAGAAATCGCAAGATCCAGTTCAACACAATTGTTCCAATGGCATTGCCAAGACTCAGTCCGATGGAGAAAAAGTTAACAGTACACATGAATCTCTTTCTCTATTTCCAGAAGAGTCTAAATCAAACGGCATTGCAAATAATAACGTAGATACAGAGTCCCTGAAAAATAAAAGCATAGATCTTGAAAATAAGTCCAAAGTAGAGGAAATATGTATAGAAGACACTAACGATGAATCAGTTTCAATATTAGACCCAACTGAATCTGAAAACAATGTTCCAGAAGTTAATGAGACTCCTGGTGTAGAAGATAAAGGCCAGGCATGTTGTATGGACATAGATAGCTCTAGTGACGACTGTATGGTTATTGGTGATTCTCAAGTAGATATCGATAATACAAAAATTGCTACAGATGGCAAGAAATCTACATCTTCAAAAGAAATTAATATAGAATATAATTTGTCCAATGGTTCGGACACAATGGAAATTGAATGCTTGCCTTCATTTTCTTTCAAGTTGAAGATTTTAGAATCCATACCAAATTGTTACCATAAAAATATAATGTATGTGAAGGCACCGGATAGAAAGTTTATTCCGCCCGAAATTAATTTAATGAAAGAAAATTATTTTATTACTCTTAGCAAATTGTCAAACAAAAGTAATATAAATGACGGTGACAGCGTGGTGAATTTCTACGATGATTATCCTCAAAACACCCGCGATCCAAAGTTAAAGTGTATCACCAATTTCAGCCATGACGAGGATGTCAGAGCTACAACAAATACGCAAAATAATAGAAATTTTAATTCACATTACATGGGACGGAATAATTTTGCTAATAACACATACTTTTGGAATCATATTTTCCACCAACTCTCATCCAGACAAGTTAACTTTTTTAACAATTTTCAGTTTCCTCACATCAATGGAATGTTTGGAAGGATAAATAATTTCTCTAATAATTTTGGTCAGAGACCTTTCTTCTTTCCCCAGTTTAACAACAGACCTCGCTTCGCATCTAATTTCTTTATCCAGCCATTCGGCTTCTTCTGCAGCAGATCAAATAATATGTTCTCCAGCCACGATCAGAGTCATACTTTTGCAGCGGCAAACTCCTGCAGCTCCGGAAGAGAAAACACATTTACACAAATGTTTAACAATCGTAATAGCAATTGCGCCAATGCGCAAAGTCAAAGCAGTCAAGTTCACAGGAAGCGGTGCAGGTATCAGAACAATCAATGCCATAAAAATAATCTTTTAGCGTCTAAAAATAACTCGAGTAAAAGAAGAAAGACTTCGGAGTCATCCAGTAACAATAATTCTTCTAAGGATGCGATATTAGGCCAAATAAAAGCGCTTATTTCTAGATATTCAATTATAAGTCCAAATGAACAGTCTGAGGAGCTCAGAAAAGCCTTGAAATCGTCTGTAGATAAATTTAATATGAAATTTAATGAGAATTACATGTTAGATTTTAAAACACCACAATGCTTATTGAAGAAGGTGTCTGTCCATAGTAATAGATGTCAAGAAGTGCCCTTATTTGTTGAAAAAAATAATTTGAGCACGCAAGACAACAAAGTTCTGCAATTGAGCTCCGACTCGGATTGCACACCCTACAAAGTGTCGAGGCTCTCCAATAACTATTCTCCCATTTCAGATTCACAAGTCAAAAGAAAAGTTAGAAGAAAATTAAGAACCAAGAGAAGTAAATCAGAGACAAAATTAAGATTTCAAGTCAACACCAGTTCCACGGACTCTGATTATACTTTTCACAGTTCATCGGATGAAGAAAATGGGAGGTGTTTAGGGTCAAGAGACAAGTCGAGACCACCAGCGAAAGTTACTGAATTGCCAAAAATAAACATTGTTACACAGCTACTGTCGACACATGAAGGAAGTGAAAATATAATTGAAACATTTTCTAAATACAAGAGAAAGGTGGTTGTAGATCATTCCAAAGACGTCAGCGTGTTTGGCAGCTGGTATCCAAAGAAGGATTCCTGGAATAAACCTTTGTACTCGGCTGTGAAACCCAAGCACAGTCACATACCTAACGTTAACCTCAAAATTAGTTACGCCATTCTCAACAATATCAGAGAGTTGAGCTACGAAAAAGAATACGCCATCGAAAGCTGGGGCCAAGCCAAGAAACTGTTTGAGAGAAAAAATGATTCCGGCACTGTGTGCATCAGTGATGATGAATCTGTACCAAATGATTCTGCAGAAACACGTTTGAATGAGATCACAATTAAGATTGATAAAGTGCATCCATTAGTAAGACCTCAAGACTGCAAATCTGTTACTACTGTTTTAGATAGGTTACAAGTTATAAGTTCCGCCTACGATGATCAGACTAGCTACGAACGTGTCGTAGAAGAAACTGAACGATTGAAGATCTCTTACGACATGTATTTACCTAGTTTCAAGACTTTAAGAAAGTCCAACCCGCCTCTGCCAACTTTCAGCGTTGTAGTTTTAAGGTGAGTGAACTGTAGATTATTCTATTTATTTTAGCAAATATTTTTAGTCTAAATACAAAACAACATTACTTTACTAACATAACGTTAAATTGAAAATATACCTTACCCAAAATTATCTAACAATGATTATGTATTATAATTTCAGCGATACATCGCCGATGCCATGCCCCTCAGCCCTTTCGGAAGTGAGCGAGTCTCTACCATCGAGCGTTCCATTCCTTCTGGCGGTTGTTTCGTTTGATTCTATTTCCTTCATTCAAATGGAGCACATCACCTTGCCAAACATGACTCGGTCTGCACAACAAATATGAAATGTATTTGACAAAGTCATGACTAGTTTTTATTATTTAGACCTTTGTATATTATGTTTTAATGTTGACTAAATTGCAACACGCCAGAAGGATTTCCTTTCTGGTAGTAGTCAAAATGCATTTTTTTTTTAAATTGAAAAGCATGATAAGTATGTAAACCATACATATAAACTGACTGGGTAGATAGATCTTTTGTCGGGTCAAGGTTAATATTTTCGGCTTCCAGATATGACTCTTGGTCAGCATCTGACTAATCGGGGTACAGGTAATAGAATTTGTGCCCTATCTGTACTTTGTAAATACTATTTACTTAAACTAACAAATCGATTAATTAATTTTTTAAAATTTTTCACTTCATCTTTCATAATCAAATTAAATCAATACATAAAACATAAATATCTTCTGCATGTAGTTTTCTGGGATATTCTGCCGTGTATATCTGTATAGTAAGGGAAATGAGACGAGACTTAAGACGGTATTTAGAACCAACGTCAAAGTAAAGGACGTATTGAGATCAACAAAGGATAGCGATTACCTAGATGGTGTGTATAGACTCGACTCGGAGAAGGTTTGTGTGGGACAAACAGCGCGCACAATTTCCAAAAAGGTTGATGAGCATGATTGGCCATCCAGAAAAATCAGCATTGGTTGAAGACTCGGGATACTGGTCATCATTTTGCATTTGAGACGAAGATCCTAGGAAAGCCTAGAGTTACCATGCACGTTTCAAGGAGGCACTCGAAATTGATAAGCACCCTGCGAGAACGTCATTAGAGATGATGGACTCGACTGAAAGCCTCTTGGTATCCGGCGCTTCAAAAAACCATCTCGTCGCGGATTCCGCAAAGATAATGAACCGACAATAGATGTAACGAACACCTTACACAAGACAATCATGATAATACTTGTCTTCAACACTGTATTGTCACGGAAAATATAAACATAGATGCACCCTGTTTTCGATACGGTATTGCAAGCCAATACTTAAGCATAACATCATTAACACACATTACAATACATCAGCCCTTATGATGGACCCTGCAATGGGATCCGAAACGGTAGAATATCCCAAAAACTACACGCAGAAGATTCTGAACGGCCGTGAAACCTGAGAACATTTTTTAATATAAATACCCTTCTGAAAATTAAGTTGTTATTTAATTTTTTATATAACATTTCTTAAGGAGAATATTGTAGAGAAGACTATGTATTTGAAAATACATAACATTATCATCAATTAATGTTTTTTTTTCTATGATTTTTTAATTTTCATTTATTTATTTAGGGAAAATTAACAGTACAAATGAAAATCTGCTTACATATAAATATTAACTAGTATGAGACCATCTTACAAGTTTCCATAGAATTTTTTTAATATATTGTGAATGCATAAACTTTTAGTAAACTGTTGCATATCTGGTCAACCCGATTTTCAGTAAATTCCTACAATTTGTACAATTCAAATTTTAATTTTAATTTAAACATTTTAAAACATTACTTGTGTACCCGATATTGGCTTCAGTAAAATTGTAGTAAATGCTGGCATTGTAACCAAAAGTTAAGTATGGTCTTGGATTCTATCCGATTTTTTTATAAGTTTTTATGGCAATTCAGATTGTTTTCTGATTTCCTGATGTTACAATATACACCATGACTGATGATGTAATGTACTTTTTCTTTCATTAGCTTATATTCCTGAGATAACTGAAACAACCGAATTACCACAGACTAATCTGCTCATTATAACCGGTTGAACAATTTCTCAGTATCGTAATATGTTTAACCTAATTTTATAAAACATTTACAAGCGATAATAGCCATTATTTCAAGGCGTAATAGCCCTTAAAACAATATCTTAATGATACTTACGGCCGATTGTAATTATTTAATTGAATACATAAATATATTATGGTGGAATACCTAAAATATGAACTCTGTATTTATATTTACAGAGATATTCACATCATTACAGGCAAGGTCAACTCATATTATTAATATTTAAAGCATTAACTTTGTGGTTAGACATAATAACAGAATGTTAGTAAACGTAGTAAAAACCACTACCAGATTTACGGTCTACCGGTTTCGAGACGTACCCGTCTCTTCATCAGGACCAACACTACACTACTACATTCACAACACTATACACCCCAACTATAGTATTGTAAAACTATCACCACTATTGTTCACATGCGTGTTAATCTTGTCAGAGAAATTGAACTACTAGTAGTTCAATTGAAATTAGAATTATACTGTTGTATTTTGCTATAACTTTGTGGTTATTCATTATGAATATAATTAAACTAGTTAACTCTGTTTACACCACTAAAATTTAAAACGTAAACGAAATTAAGGTGTAAACGAAATTAGAATTTTCAATTGAAGTTAGAGAAATTGAACTATTAGTTCAATTTCTCTGACAAGATTAACAAGCATGTGAACAATAGTGGTGATAGTTTTACAATACTATGGTTGGGGTGTATAGTGTTGTGAATGTAGTAGCGTAGTGTTGGTCCTGAAGAAGAGACGGGTACGTCTCGAAACCGGTAGACCGTAAATCTGGTAGTGGTTTTTACTAAGTTTACTAGCATTCTGTTAGGGTCAACTCAGTTTACAGCACCGGAGAGGGAAGGTTAAACATCTAATAAATTAATGTGTATGAACATATTTTTTTTTATATGAAAATAAAAAAAAAAACTGTGATTCGCTTTACATCAGTAGTTTGGAATGTAAACTGAAGCGCATGCGAGGTACGCTCGTAAAACATATTTTATAAACAATTTGATGCCTAATACACAATTTTAACCCTTTGAAATTGCTTTCATACACGTTATGTATTTTATGAGAATAAAAGATAGACATTTCTTAGAATGGAACTCGTTCATAAACCGAGGGTTGCCTGTACCCTTAACAATTACATATTATTATTACAGGAGTACAATAGTTTCAAAATGTTATTATTTATAATCTGCAAACATTGTGCTCTTTTAATCATTAAGAAATTGAATAATTGTTCATTAATTAATTTAGATTAATTTAATTATATAGAAAAATATAATTAGTATCCGATTTGTATGTATATATTATACGATATATATATATACATTATGAAAAGGTTATTTTTCGGGAACTTCACGGGTTTGTAAAAATTTTTGTGCTATATTTCGGTTACACTAGGATAACCATTCTCAAGTTGGTCTCTCTGACAGTTTAGAGATAACTATTCGATTTCTCTGACTTCGCCGTAGGGGTGGTGGTAATGATGGCGAGCGCGGGGGTGGGCTAATTACTTTCTCTTTTCTGATTGGTGGCGCGGCGGGGGGGGGGGGGGGGGGGGGGGTGGACTGATTGTTCTGTTATAATTGTTGGTTTTACCAAAAAAGTTTTACAAAAAAAAAAAAATTTTTACAAATCCTTGAAGTTCCCGAAAAATAACCTTTTCATAATGCATATACCTCTTCGCGAAAACTTCTATTTAAACATATATATATACATAATACAGTGTTCATTTGTATATGTAAGCTCTTATTTTTAACATCATTGGGTGAAAGTTTATATACATATTAGATTAATTTTGTTAATGACATTTTGACATGTCTTGACGTTCCCAGATCACCATTCTTTTGACATACAAAACAAATGAAGTAATTAATTATTTACCAAATTACACAGAAATAAGACAATTTCGTCTATGAGTGCAATTCTCTCCTGAAACAAGAAACTCATAATACCCTCCGATTGGTTATGAATAGAATTATTATCAGTCTTTTTTTTAATACTTTGATGTCTAACTCAAAATATTTATTTAATATCTAGTCATTAAAAATCTTTTAACTTTTCGTAATTGAAAGAAATACCATTAGGCTTAGTCCTATTGGAGTAAGCAGAGGGAATCGAGCGCCACATGGTTCGTACATATCGGTATTTCATTTTATTTATAATTTTTTTTTAAGATTCTCAAAATTGTTTTCTCTCAAAATATATATTTTGGTCCTGTCAAATTTAATATTTTAATCAAAATTAATTGTTAAAAAAATATATGAAGTATAATTCATGTCGCACAATTTGAAAATCTATTTTTTGTGCGTATAAAAATTGTTCATTATTTGATTGTCATAACGGAAAATTTTATTGGATGCCAGTTTGGAAAGAAGGTACTTCATGATGGTTTTATTTGTTTTTGTGATGATTTTATAGTTCTATAGCCTTAATGAAATTCTGTTCTCTTTATATAATATATGTTTTGTTCCTAAGCCAGCATTATAAACAGCCTTAGCGCAATGTCAAGGAAGTTCAACATTGCAAGAACCATTATACAGATGTACGATTCCTTTGTGTGTAATACAATTATCTGAGCATTTACCGAATCATGTTTCTGTTCAGAAGTAGTTTGAAAATACCCAGCGGTTACAATTTATTTAAATATTGTGGTTATTTATTATTTTTGGAGTGAAATAAAAATAAATTTCCATACAAAAACAATTTTTATTACTATGGTTTATACACATCATTCGTACACAGGACAGGTTGCATTATAATTTAAATGTGGCATTTTATTAAAACTAGTGAATTGACAGACATTTTGAGAGTTTTCAAATAAACACAAAGACTTCAATTTAACAATGGCGCGAGTCACATAAAACGGGTGGTTGACACACAAGTTACATAAATTAGCCCGACCAACATAAATTGGGAAAAGGGTGACTCTGTGACTTGACCGGAAGTTCCCACGTGTTAATTTTAATGCAAATTTTTGTTATTTATGTATTTTTAATTAAGCAATTTTCATATTTCCGCAACGTTTATTTCCTTTTATTTCACTTGTATTAAAGCAAATGAATTTTTAATATTCAAACTTTGAATTTTTTATCTTCATATAACTATTGATAAATATCAGGACATTGCTGATTGGACATTTTCAACTCATAATTCAGGCAGGATTTTATTTGTGAAGTATTTTGAACTAGCTCTGTTATACCCTGTATATATATTACATAAAATTCGTATAGTTCATGACGTGTTTTCATAGCGATTTAGCTGACCCTGGTAATCAATTGCTTCCTTCGCCATTAATCCTTTGATGCTTGGACCATGTCACTTCTTTTTTCGCAAAATATAATTCCTTAATTATGTGATGATCATGCACAGGTCCATAAGATAAATTTAAGAAATGCAAAACCGTAATGGCGGTCGCTCGTTGCTGTATTCTGTCCAAGGAAAATATTGGTTCTTTATTTTTTTTCGGCTTATCAAAACTTTAACACCTTATTGACAATTGTTCTAACACTACGGGGTATCTTTTAAGAAGATCTAGATGTTCTTTCTCTCAATGTTTGTAATTAAAATATCAAAGCGCATAATGCTCCACGACATGCAACTGAATGTTAGTTCGGTAAGTCACCACCTGTCAATTTATGTTGGGCCACAGGCTATTAATTTTAATCTCTAGTGCCCAAATGGGCTAATATTTGATCCCTTATTGAATATGGATTAAAATAGAGCAAAACCCGATACAAAATAGCAAAATACAGATACAACGGACAAAATTTTAAAGAGATCCGTATGCTATATTTGAAAATTAACACTCTTTTAACTAATATTTGCTTAGAATCAAATTAATCCATTAATTTTTATTTTCAAAAATTTTTAGCAAACGGGCCATGGTTGGGAAAACACTCACCAATTTTAATTTTTTTATGCATTCAGACTTGCGCATATGTAACAAAACATAGGCATCCAGAAAACCTACTTTATTACTTTAAAACCTATGTTACGTGTGTGACGGACTAGCAGACACCCTCACCCATTTTAAAATGTAATATCGAGGTTTTATTGTACTGTAGCATTTGTTGACATTCTCATTTACTTGTAACTTTTGCTCGTACCCCTTATTTTGTAATATTTTTATGCTTCTATGTACATGATAAATTAAAAAATGCAGAAACTAAAAATAATGTAAAAAAAATCATTTAAAATATATTTTATTACAAGGAGAAAACGAAAACGATTTAAGCTTCACTGTAATTTTATTCGGATTTTATTTACACATTTTTACCATACATAAAAAATCTGTGCTCTCATTTTTATACTCGAACATACAAAAAAACAAGCCTTGCCTAGATTATATAAGTACTCCTGTATCACCCGAGTGCTTCTAAGTGCTGTTTATGTTTGCTCATACCTTACCATTTACTGTAATGCTGAAATTTATCTCCATATCAACAATATAACTAATAATTCTTCTGATTTTCAACTAAATTATTGGCAAACAATTTGTGATAATTTAATGCTGCAGAAATTTTGAACAAATCTTGAGGTTTAACATTGAATATTATGACGAATAATTTCTACAGCGGGCCATGTGTTTTTTTGGGTTCAAAACTATGATTGCCCGCAGATCTGTGACCATTGTTTTGATCTTTTCAATTATACTGAGTCCATTTCTCATTGCAAGTGATGGACCATTACTTATTGTATGATCTTCAAGCTCTTCAATGTGATCCACAATATATTTATTAAGAATCAAGGCACCCGCAGGCCAATCACTTGAAACCTAAGAGCCAGATTTGTGAATAGGGAAAAGGAATGCGACAAAGCAGAATAAACTTTAATTCCAAAACCTTTCCAAAAAATAATCTTGACATATTTATGTCCACAGGTTCACGGCAGGTTAACAAGCATTCAAATTTTGATCAAAGGTACATGATTATGTTAACGATACATGGTCCGCATAAAATTTTAATTACTTCTCAGTAAAAACACAAAGTAAAAAACAGGACTTGAGAGTGCCACCAGTATCAATTGGCGTGCGAGGGAGGGCGTCCCTGTCGCGAAACAGGAATTGCCAGGGTGTAAATTTATTACACAATACATAATATACAGTGTCCGGTAAATCGACAAATATATTTATTTTATGATATTAAAATATAAATTTGGTCCGGCAACACTAAAGAAACAAGCCTAGTGGTGGCCGCTCTATCTAGAGTCCTGTCAAACGGTAATATTGGTCCATTATCTGCCTTTTTAGCTTCGCAAAACTTTAAAACTACATTGGCAATTGTTCTTGCACCACCTGCAAGGTGTTGCAAGACTGTTTTGGACATAATTCAATGTATATTGGAAATCAAGATGTCACAGCTCACGCGTAAATATGTGATTGAACTCAATGACAGGGCGAGGGGTTTCCGCCAGGTGCGGGCTAGGCGGGTTTTAGTTCCAAAGTCGCCGCACGCCAATTTACGTTGGTTAAGCTCTATCAAAGATTTGTGCCTATCATCTTAGGAGATTTTCTGCATCAGCGATGTGTAGTTTTTCCCGTGCCCATGGCCTTACAAAAAACATTTTAATCTGTACTGTACCAGTATTGTAAAAATAAATAAAACAAATTAAAACACAATTTCATTGAAATATAAAAGGAAGTATAAATCAAAAAACTTACTTATTATTATAATAACAAATATTTGGGAATAATATAATGGCAGGAAATAATTATACCACATGAGATTCCATAAAAAATAACGAGGTGTGTGGGATAAAACCTTACAATTAGAAAATAAATATAAATAAGCGTCAAATGTCTTCAATATTCCTTATTCATTAATTGCAAATTATCATTGCTAATTGAATTGACATATTCATAAATCTAAGTATTACAGATATTTTTTATTTTATTAATTATGTATATAATATATTAACAAAAATAAATATTAAAACAATTATATAAATACAAACAATTTGTAAATTGTAAATGTATAACAAAAAAAAAATAATAAGCGTGATATGATGTTTATTATATTACATAATAGAATATAGCTGCTTTTGTATTTTTCTTATAATAGGAACTTTAATTTTAAATAATGCGGGTTTTAGCAGCTTTTATAAGGATAAACTAAATTATATACATTTTAATATCTACTGAATTATCTAAAATGGGGTTCTAAATAACTTAAGTGTTTTTAGTTTTAATATTTAATCGGTGGATTACGCCAAATAGATTCCCAAATATGTAATAACATGGACTCATTGAGCATTTTTTGATTAGGTACATAAGCAATCAACAGATTCTATTTAGCTAGTTAACAAAAAATTCTTAATTAACAGAAAATCATGTAATAGGGTACTTGAACTTATGATAAATATAAATTATAATTGATTTGTAAAGTTAGCTACGCTGTTAGGTACATGACATTGAGCTGGCCATTAAAAATATTATTTATTACTGAACACACTGAACTATACTCTTTGGATCAGGTGCTGTGTGAGGATAAACAAATAGAGAGTTTGCGCAAAGCCGAGATGGGCTGGTGTTCAATATTAACGAACCGTGGTTCTTTTAGGGTGTGGCCGACTTGAGATAGTACAAAAATGTGATGTGAAGGGGGGAAGATCACTTGATTTATAAAACCAGGAGTTACGAGACAGATGGAAGACTGCAACCGACATGGATAGCTCAAATCGGTCAGGATCCAAGATTTGAATCCTAGCAAGTTTGCTGCCCAGGACACTACAAAGTGGAGCAGAATGATTGGTGTAGCCGACCCCAGTTTTAACAGAATAAAGTGAGGACAAAAATTAATTGAATATACTCTCATTTGTGGGGTACAAAAGCAAAGGGAGCAACATCCAAAAAATTAAAAATATGTTTTGTATGCAGTCACCGAGGCTTTTATTTATTTTGGCATTTAAAATGTGCTGAATTCTAGATTTTTACCCTTCCACAATCATGTTTCCTGCAAAATCTCAAATCAGTACATTATAAATTAGTAATCCTCGAAGACTGCATTAATTTTTTTTTTGGATATTGCTGCCTTTGCTTTTATACCCCACACATTAAAAAATATCTCTCATTCAAGAATCGGTTTTGCTTCCATAATCTTGCATGATTCATTTGAATATTCGAGAGTTTTAAAACAATCATTTATCATTCTACATTACGATTTACGGAATCAAAATGATTATTTTGATAAATATGACTTGGAAGACTACGTTAGTATTCAAATCGTGTAGTAAATTAGGCGATTGTACACCTGGTGAAAATTTGAAAAATCAAAATCAGCGAAATATTGTCATGTTTTCAAAGAAAATATAGAAATTAGCCTGTCTAGTTAGAACTAGGTATAATTTCAAATGACACTATTCCTACACAACTAATCTAAGTGTCCATCAAATTTGATGGCTTTGGTAAACTATACATATTTGTTTTGAGCTATTAATAATCTTCGTATTCAGTGATCTCCCTTTATTATATAAAATTATTAAATTTCTCTAATTTTTTTGAGCCTTCCACATTTCAAAGGCACTCAAAAATATTCTTAAATGTGCCCAATTCTTTCCTACAAATCACCTATATATTTCCCCCTACTCTCTAAAATATAAGGATGGAAATAACGATTTAAAATTCTTAAAAATTATTGAACCTAAAATATAATGCAAAACAAGGAAATATGGAATCCATAAATCTGGATTTTTTTATGAGTAAAATATTCATAGATTTGGTACACTCTTGACATTTTCCTTCCGTACTCCAAATTGGATAAGTAATGGAACTGTCTTATTGTGTATTGAAGCACATCATGTGTCCTTATTGCTAGATTAAATACATATTGAAGAGCGAAATTAAGAATTGTTTGGTTTATAGCAAAATCAATATTAAATATTTTAACTTCTGCTGCAACTACAGCAAAATTAAACAAATCTCTGTGGAATTATAAAAACATTGTCATACTAATTAAAAAAAAAATTTGGTGGAAAAATCTGGTAGAAATTAGGTTCCCGGTGGTCAATTATCATTGAACCCAAGAAAATGGAATGGGATAGAAAATAGTATACAAGTTAAGTGGTAAGCTTATTCAGTTATTAAATACAAAACACACTGTGTTAACAATTATTTGGCGTCAACATCCATATGTCAGTCTTTGTAACAATCATTAGTTCACAAATTAACAATTTATATTTATTTGTTCAAATTCTATCTGGACATAATTCCTTTCCGTTTCTCTTGGACAAACCACGCTTTATTCCTCTCACTTTCTCATGTTGGCAACATGCTCTTTTCAAAGCAGAGCCATTAAAAAGCTGTCTTTCTAAGATGTGTCCAAAATATGTATCGGTTTATTTGCAGATTATTTATTTCCAAAATGAATACATTGTTAACCAAATGCAATATATTCATATTAGGGATTATTTTCCACTCAACAGTCACAGTAAATTTAATTGAGTAAAAATTATACATAAAAAATAGAGAACACATTGAAAATAAAACATACTGGTTTGAAAATATTATATATATATATATAGCCAGTCCTCACTTAATAATCAGGCTCCGTTCCGCTGACTTGGTCACGTAAAGTTTTATAATCTATGCGCGGCATGCGATCCATCACACGCTTAGATATAGCCACGTGAACTGTAAGTAAAGGAAGCGGGCGGGGTGTTAACGGCATTAACATTATTCAACACTTGCGCTAGAGGTGGACTGTGCGTACATCTTGTAACATTAAGTATCGCTTCCTGCTGATGACTTGGATACAGAAATTTTGTGGTTCTCAAACAATAATGTTGGTAGGCAAATGATAACATTAATAAGTGTCATAATGCGGTTATTAAGCGAGGAGCAACTGTAAAACATGAAAAATTATTCTGTTACATACCGTACCAAAACAGTATAATTAAAAAAAAAAAAACTTTACAAGAAAAAAAATATCTGAATAACATTTTTTGATCAATATTTCATGGAGTGAATGGAAAAGTATGTTATAAAATCAAATATATTTCAATGTAGCTCTACAATATTTTTTGGTACTCATGCGAGTGGATGTACTCTGAATATTTCTAGATTTGCAATTGTTTTTTAGTTATAATATTGCACATATGAATTTTTATTTATTCTAACGTAATTTTACAAAAATGTTCAAAATACAGAAGTTATTCAAATTATTTGAAAATATCAGTGAGAAAGTGATAAATTTCAATCATCTATATTAAACTGGCCTCCTTTATTTTACTAAATCATTTTTATTTTATGCAAAGCCGTGTATTACTATTTATTACTATAATTTTAATAGTAAAACTATGAATAAGTGATACATAATATTTCTCTTTCACCAAGGCAGAATAATAATTTAACATTAGTACAAAATTGCGTGACATTTTCTTTGGAAAATTTCTATTTGTTTACGTTTTGTATCTGTATATAGGAGCTAGGGCCAACCGAAGTTGATGCCCGTTATTTGATAGAATCTTTGGTTGAACGGTCGGTAAAACTCTCTCAGTCTGTCTACAGCGGCGGGGTTTATATACGGGTGGCTTCTTCCTTTGGTTTTTCCAAGGCAATGGGGGAAAGATCGACCTTCTGATTTAAACAAACATGGGAATCCTTTGGTCGAATTGAAGTAGAAATGTTTTTCAGTGACCACTCGCTTCAATCCAAGAAAGTCCTGTACAAAATAATAAATGAAAATGTAATATTTTACTAACATAAAGTGAATTTATTTACTAATGAATTATAATGAAATCACATTTTATTTGTGGATTTACGAATGTACAAAACAGTAATTTTTTTTTCATTTTGATAAATAAAAACATAGAAAGATGTAATATAAAAGTCTACAGAAAGTTCCAGGGTCGAAATAAATATAATTAGCTGTGTTAAATTCTTTCTAATAATAGTTCTGGAGCCACCTGCTATTTTGTACTCAAAGGTCTTTAAGAAAAATTGTAACTAAAATGATTGTGGTTTCTAATGTGAAAAAATATTTGTCTCATTTAGAAAATTCAGCAATGTCTGATTACGCAGATTAAATTTGGCAATGTCTGTATAGCTGAATCAGTAAAGCTGTATACAATTGTAGAAAATTCCGAGTTTCCGATGATTATGTTTTTCCTGTTTATAAGTATTTTATTCAAATGATTTTATTTGCGAATTACCCAATACATACTTTGCAGTGGAATTTGAATGAATGCTTGCTGAATCAGAACTTATAAAATATTCAAAGTTGTTTGCTAATGTTCAAATGTCGACAGAGTGATGGTTGGTTATATCAATGGTAATTATGTGCAAAAATACTTGGTTAGAACAGCCTACGACCCCAAAAGAAATATTTTACTGACTATAAATATTAGTAATTAAAATATTGTCAAACAATCCTTGGGTAAAATAAGTTACGAAACGAAGTAAGTTGTCACAAACCTGAACTCTGGCCATTTCAGCAGCTGGATCAACAATCAGCCTCTCCCCAGAGACCAGTAACAGCTGCGAGAGCGGGAAGCAACGTAGCCAGCGCTGAAGGGGTCGGATGTAAACCCCGAGCCTCACTGGGCCCCACACAGTGTCAACAGGGCCCAGCACGGAGCCATTTACGAAGGCCAGCTCTTCAAACTTCCGCATTGAAGGCTTTTTACTGGAATAATGCAATATTTATATAAGTACGTAGATACATAATATAAACCTTTACTTGAATATGACTGATTTATACAAATTAGAATGGCATCTGTTTTTTTTTTTTTTTTTTAAATTTAATGGCTTGTCACCCAGTAAAAGGATGTTATTGCCAAAAACTAGTCAATAGGTCATCGACATAAACATTACAGCTCAATGCAATTACTCTCTAAAAATCGTAGTAACACTTTCAATACTTCCCGTCGGCAGTCTGTAAGCAAGAGCTGGATATTTGTAGGGAAAGGGACATTTTTTTTTTTTTACAGATCTGCAAGATCCTGGAGTAGGGACTGAGTACCGACATTTAAAATGCAATTGAAAAACAAGTGGTTCAAATCCTCCTCCTCTTGTCCACACTCACAGATTGAGGAATTAAGAACACGAATTTTTGCAAGGTGTAAGCGGATAGAGCAATGACCCAGACGCATTCGGCAAACCATTGAAGTCTCCCTCTTGCTCAATCTGATCCTGTGAAACCAGGCTCGAGATGGGATAAGTGGCTGAATAGCGGCGTAGTGTCGACCTTTTGACATTTTAGTGAGGTCCCAATGAGACTGCCACTGAAGTGCGGCATCGTTTCTTGTAATATTGAAAAGATCGCTCACTGGAATAGTGGAAAATGTGGCATCCCCCTGTGAGATTGCATTTTTAGCCAGAGAGTCTACCATTTCATTACCAGGGATGCCTACATGACTCGGAATCCAAGCCAAAACAATTTCAAATTTATCCAAGGAAAGGTCGTGAATTATACTCCGAATTTCCATGCAGATCTGATCATCAGGGTGCCGAAAGGGGCTGGATTTAATTTTGAGCAGAGAACTTAAGGAATCTGAAAGAATAAGGCACTTCTTTGATTGTTTTGGTTTACATGATTTTAGCGCTTCTCGGATTGCCAAGCACTCAGCAGTAAAAATGGATGTCTCTTTAGGGAGTTGAAATATACCTTGGATACCATCATTTGGACAATAAAACGCAGCACCCGTGCAGCCGGTTGCCTGGAGTTTGGATCCGTCAGTGAAAATTTGAGTCCAGCCATACCATTCTTTATTTATTATTTCAGAAAATATTCTCTTAGGGTTAGGAGTGAATTTGTCAATTCCCAAGGAAATGACTTTAGGGGAAAAAATGTGATTAGAAAAAGGAAATTTGTAGATAGGGAGAACAGGGTTTGATTGAACTCGAGGGATGAAACTCCCCAATCTGGAGAAGCTCCGAGTCAAAAGAGGAGGAGTTTTGCCTTTCCAATATGCACTTGACTTTGTGAGATCAAGGAGGGATTGAGAAATAGCAAGAATAGGGTGGTTGGGGACCCTGAAACACTTTATAGTAAAATTGTCAGCTAAATATTGCCTTCTGATTGCGAGAGGGGGCTCCAATGTTTCCACCTGCAATGCATTAATCGGAGATGATCTCATGGCTCCAATAATCAACCTCAAGCATTTTGACTGAATTTTGTCTAGTTTTATTCCTAAATATTTCGGAAGAGGATCAAGCAAAAAACTAGCATAATCTATATGGTTCCGGATAAAGGCATTATACATGAGTTTCAGAGTTAAAGGATGAGATCCCCACCATACACCTGATGTCGCACGGAGGAGGTTCAATTTCGTTTCGCACTTAGAGACCATGGAGTTTACTTGGGAGGCCCAATTTAATTTTCTATTGAAGATAATGCCTAAAAATTTTATTTCATTGGAGAGTGGGATACTGAAGCCATCAAATGTGACACACGTCTGGGAAATACAATGTTTTCTTGAGAAAACTATGGCCTGACTTTTTGAGGGGGCCATTTCGAGTCCATTGGAGATAAGCCAGGAGTTGAGCCCCGAGAGAGCTCTAGCAAGCTTCTTTAAAGCAGCATGTATATCCTTATCAGAGCAGTAAATTGCTATGTCTGGCAAAATGGCATCTGTTGTGTAATTTAAAATATTATAATAATAAATGCAGTGGAAAAAGTTTGATGTTTTATGTTATACTGAAAATTTCATTTAATATAATATAATAATATTGAAAAAATATTGTGTTCCTTACAAGATATAGATATGTGACTTCATATATGTATTCTTTTAACGTGACACAAAAACTTTCACGTATTAGGACAAAGTAATACATACATATACTGGTCGCCATATCATCGTCAAATTGTTCACTACTGGTGACTCAACATTCTGACTACGACACATATGATGATAAACATCTGCAGTTTGCTGTGCACCACCCTTATAATTTTAAACGTTATCCGGATACATAATTAATCGTCACCGGATTGTTCAATATATATAAGATAACTTTCTATTAACTAGGACGGCATGTTACTTCTTTTAATATGAAATTCATTGAACATGAGCCCTCGTGGTCACGGTTGATAAATGATTTCAAATGAATGTATTTGTTTTCTTTCTCCATAAAAACAATTTATATTCTTAAAAGTAATTATGTGTAATACAGGCAATTAAATCTTCTAATACTTCTTGACTATATCCTGTGAATACGATTACCATGATTTTTTAATGGAATTCTGGTACCAACACTGATGTATGGAAGCGAAGCCTGGAGCTGGCAGAAGAGGAACAAAAGTGATTGAATGCAGTGGAGATGAGATCCCTCAAATGTATGTGTGGCAAATCAATTTATGATAGAGTAAAGAATGCAGATATTAAGAATGAATGTAAAGCTGATCTTAGCATAATTAATAAAATTAAAAAAGGGTCGCTCAGGTGGTTTAGGCATTTTGAGCGAATGAATGAGGAAAGAATGGTAAGAAAGATATATAATGCAAATGTTGATGGCGCCAGAAAGAGAGGGCGACCGCGGAAGACGTGGCATGACCAGATTAACCAGATACTGGAAGATGGTCCCGTTAGAAGCCTCAACAACTGGCGAGCTTGCATGCGAAGATGTATGAATGTGGATGAGGCGAGAGATGTATGTCAGGACAGAAGAGTGTGGCGCTCTATCCTCTCTGCCTACCCCCACAGGGGAAACGGCTGATGGTAAGTAAGTTTTGAGAAACCAACATTTATTACTGCATAAGTTCAATTCAAAATCAAACCTCGCTGCCTGAGTGTAGTCGCTAATGGCTCTTGTGACTGGATCTCTGACCACGATGAGAAGCTTCATGGATGGATTCATGTGTTGGACCCTTTTTGGGACTTCTTTGGTGACGAAGTAGCTAGGAGTTTTTTCCATCGTGACCTGGCCCTCCAGCGTCGGCGGCATGTGCTGTCTGTGGAAATAATAAAAGTACTCAATAGCAGAATAATAATAAAAAGCATCATATTACACTTTTAATTAAATCATCACCGTTGGATGTATGTAGTAGCATATGGATAGATAATCACATATCCTGCGTGGTCACGGCGTGTGACTCTACATCAACCAATCTATTGTCCCATATGCAAGATAGCCTGGTAGGTGTTAAAACATGATATCGAGAGTAGAAAGCTAAAAAGGCATTAGTGATATTTTGAACTTTACAGGAGAACGAAATAAAGTTCTGTCAATCTCATTTTATCAATGTTCCTTTTATTATTAAACGATTTCCAAATTTGTTAATCCAAAACACATATGGACATCGGTTAATAATAAAAAAAATAGGTATTGCCAAAATCGGATTGATAGAACTTTCTACTGCTCTCTTGTAAAGTTCGAAATAATAAAGCTTTCTACCCTTGATATCTAATATGTACTAGTGCTGCCATCTATGAACAATTATAATAATATAAAATAAACTATTCATACTTTTGCATCCACTCGTGTTGTTTAAGGGAAATGCTACTTGTTTTTTTTGTTTAGCAATAATAACCATACAACATGATGGGATCCCGCATTCTTAAAGCCATTTATTCACTAGGGAACAAATCGCGAAACATTCCTCACGGCATATCGCATCAACATCTACGCTCATGTTTCGGGGACAATGACGCGGTCATTTGACGTGTACATATCACTTGTCGCGGAAATGTCACCCAATGAGGTTATGATGACAGCTGCGCATCTATTTACACTTGTCGCCCGATGAGGTTATGATGACAGCTGCGTATCTATTTATTTTAACGAGTTTATCGAAATGTAAGAGGAGAAAAAGGTCGTGGGTGAAAAATTATTTACTGCAAAGAGAAAGAAGGATGGATATTCTATGCGATCTTCGAATATCTGGCGGATCTTTTGTCAATTTCACTCGAATGACAACAACTGGTTTTGATAATTTATTACAAATATTCGGGCCTTCCATAGTCAAGCAAGACAATATTAAGGAATGCTGTTGCTTGCACTGCAGTGCATTTTATTTTTATATTCACGGTTTGAAGTGTCCCACAAAATTGTACGGCGATGAGTTGGAGAACAATAATTTCGTTTCCCCACATTAATGTCAGTTGACAGATACAGCGCATGCGCATTCACCGTACCACGTGATACTGACGCGCAGCCCGATGTCCCCGTGAGCTCGCTCGAGTACCGTACGCATGGCAACGTTTCCGTGGCACATAGAAGTGCCCCGCTATGTTGTGCATGACACTGCACGACGTTGCAACATCACGTAGACTCTATGCCGCGCGTGATGTTGAGAGATAATTTGTCCCCTAGGCTTAAAGCATTCAAGGCATATGTTATGATATTTTCTAATGCGCTACTTCACACAGTTTTCACAAAAAATTTACTGGGAAAAAGCATAATAAAGACAACATAGACTTTACCTGTACCATTGAAAACCTTTATCATAATATCTATCAAAAAAATGGACTTCTGAACCAGCTGCGCGGACGTCAGGATGCAATCTGAAAAAAAATAATTATGTTTAACGTGTACTGCATTACTGTTTATTTAAACTGGGTTCGCAAAAACAACAAAATAAGCTAATTAATGCTACAGACGAACGTGATATGCGTGCCTACTACCGGAAAAATACCTCTTAGAGTGCCACCACGATAACTTGGCGTGCGAGGGAGGTCGCCCCTGTCGCGAAACAGAAGTTGCCAGGTTGTAAATTTATTACACAATACATAATGTACTGAATGTCCGGTGACCAGTGTCAGAGCCTTCAATATAAATTCGGTCGGGTAACGGCGCGCTCCGCGGCGGCCGCTCTATCTGTCAAACTCTCAGATGGTAATATCGGTCCATTATTTGCTTTTTCAGCTTCGCAAAACTTTAATACTTCATTGGCAATTGTTCTTGCACCACCCAGGACTGTTTTGGTTGTTTTGGACATAATAATTCAGTGTATATTGGTAATCAAGATGTCACAGCTCCCGAGCAAATACAAAATTATACTGAATTACAGGGCAAGGGGCTACTGCCGAGTGTGGGCGGGGCAGGTTTTAGTTCCAATCCTGCCGCACGCCAAGTTATGTCGGGCAGGCAATACCCTGTGTCCTGTCCGTAGCAGAATAAAATAGCGATCATAAAAATACTTGGGATGTATCTCGTCAGCCGCAAGCAGAAACTGCCTCGACAAATGTTTATCTAACAAGTTTTTATTGAGACTGCTTTGTATGTGTATTTCTGTGCTTATTAAATTATTTTGTCATATTTATAAATATTTGTTTATTTAGTGTTTGAAAAACATATTCTTTAGCAGTTTATATTTGTATAATGCTAATAATAATAGCCTACAAATAACTAACGACATTTTATTTGTACATGCTTTGTCCGTCGAATCGGGAAAAATCAGTTACCAATCATCAATACAAATCTCAAATAACGTTAACGGTTAGTGTGTCATTGATTAAAATACCATCACTAGCCCACCAAATTAGTTCTATTTTTATGGCATGAGTTTTGGGTTTATTTAAAAATAACTCAAAACGACATGTACATATTCCATGAAAGTAACTCTAATCTCTATTCAGAATACACAGAGGGATTTTATAAATGTTATCACTTTACAAATACTTTGAGTTGGAGAAGCCCTTATTACCATCATAAATACCTTACCTAATAAATTCCAGCAACGCTCTAGTTCCTCCCTTCTTGACTCCGATAATGAGAGCATCAGGAAGTTTCCTACTGGGACGGAGTCCCTGCTGTCTTAGGAACCTATATTTGGGGGCCCCATCAGCCTCCAAGATCCCCGTGTCCAGGGGAACCACGCGCACTATCGTCTGCGTGTCTTGAAACACGTACGGAGGCTTGGTGGCTGCATAATTGGCTATGAAGGTGTGTATCGGATGCTAAAATATATTTTTAATAGGTTAAAAAAAGTGAAGTTTATAATAGTCGAGATATTCAGATTTTGCATGCCTTTGCATAATTTTTTTTTTAAGTATATTGAGTGAATGAAGAGTGGAATAAACACCAGAGGTAAAGAATGTACCTTTCTGTTAAGCTCAGTGGGTTTATAATCTAAAGAAGAAGACATTCAGCAGCGAAAGTAAGAAATTGGTTCAGCCTGCTGGCTTGTTAATTCTGAGAACGGCAATAAGAGTCCTCGCAGCTAGCTTAATATGAAAACATTTAAAATATAATAATTTCCAACTTCGTAGATTACGAAGAATGTTTACTGGTGAATGTGGTCTATTTTAGTTCAGGCATGGTGCACTACAGGATAGTTGGACAACATCTTGAGCTGGATGTGATGAAATACACAAAATTCATAATCTTTTTTGAAAGGAGAAGAGCAGAAAGAATTATATCAAGGTATAAAAAAAATCTTCATTTTGACATAATAATAGTGATTTGGAATGATGAAGACTTCTTCTAGCACACGTCACATCAACCCATGCACTGGTTGTACATATGTTTTAGATTGTTCAATTTTACATGGGTTTTGGAATCCCGAGAGCATATTCACTTTTTGGGAAGGGAATAAAAAGTAATTTGATGAGGCACCACTATCAAACTGATAATACATATTAAATACTTGAAAAAATGGATAGATTCTCAGGTGATAAAGACAATAAGAACATTTTTAAGTAACCCATTCAATTTGTTCTACAATAACAGCAAATTGTTTTCTTTTTATTAATACATTAAATTTGTATTTGAAAATGTAATGTGGGATTTGTAAATAAAAGTATATACAAACTCACCCTTTTTAAAACCTTGTTAAGATTTGAAACAAGACAGGAATTGAAGCTGTATGAGAGATAGAGCATTAGCGCGCAAAGGATTAGCGTTACCAGAATGGAACGCCTTGAAACTGGGGTCTGCCATACCATTTCTGGTAGATGTTCGGGAGTCCAAAAGATCCATCTGGAAAATACAGCAGAAAACACGATGTTTAATAAAAAACCTTAAAAAATAAAATTAAAGTTCGAATGAATCTATCTATCGAAGTACTCACAGAAATCAAAGTTCCTAGAGATTAAGGAGAACATTAAGAGGGAGGTTTTTACGTATTCAAGTCACGCCAGCACAACATGGTGTTGCGAATTTTCCTAAAGCACGCGCCAAGGAAATCAATTTGGCAGGAAAACAACACTGACGTTTCCTGGTTTTCCTCACTTTTTTTTATTATGATTGACAATCGCGCTAGGAAACTGTAATATCGACGTATGGTTCCAAAACAATAATATGAAATAAACATTAAAATAGTACATTTTTATTTCACTTCTTCCTTTTAGGAAAAATACTTTTATAGAAGAAAAAGAAATATTTAATTTTTTCAACGATGAAAAGAGTCAACGAAAATAATTATTTAGTGCTCAGAAAAATATATCTCCATTACAAAATTTTGAGATTTCGAATATTTACAGTGTTGCCAACTGCCATATTGAAAAAGAACGTAAACAAGTCGTGTAGATGTGTCGGAGTTTGGGTGAAAAACGATTTTTAAATATACCAAAATGACAGTACCGCCGATTAACCCCAGTATTTCTGAGGAGTCGGATGATATGGACAGCTTACCGCCCGAGGAAGATATATACAGAAGGAAATATCAATTACTATTGGAAAGATGCGAAGTTTTACAACAGGATAATGAGAGAATCGTTCACAGGTATTAAAGTTTCTTTAATATTCCTCGATTCGTACAATTTATCAGAATGTTACAGGTTTAATTTCGCTCATTTGATCGTTTAAAATTTGCATATGAATGATAAAATAATCTTCGGTACTCTAATTTTTGTGTCGAATTTGTTTCAAGGATATACCAGGTCAAAAAGATGACAAAAAGATGTAAAAAGGAAATAAAGTTTTTAATGAATCGCCTAGATATGCATGGAGATTCATTTAGAACCATCAAAGCCGAAGAGGAAGATGTGAAACCCAATATCTCAACACTGCCACAGTTTCCTGGATTTATAGTTCCCAAAACAGAAAAATGTTCCACACCATCAAACAGATCTGCTGACAAGAACACTTCTGGGAAGAAGACAGCCACTAAAAGAAAGGCTACTAAAACAGATAAAGTAAGATATATTTCATTATCACAAGTTAAAAATGATTTAATAGTTATTGTTATAGAAAATAATGTTATTTTTAACTACAAAGTGCTTTTAACTAACCAAAAACTATTTAATTGGCTACTGCGTCATATTATGAGCTTTAATGGTAGAAATTTACTTCACAATATACCCTCAAATCCAAAGTATACGTTTATTAAAAATTTCTATGCACAAACAGTTGACAGTTCAAAACTTGAAACAGTATTCACTTTCATTTGGTTATCTTATTTTAGAAATGTATAATATACTAAATTTTCGTTGTGTGCATTTTATATTTGGTGCTATGCAATGCAGTAGTGCAGACAAATTTCAATAGTATAACCTACACTAATTGTGTGCCATAGTGACACAATGTTTTACATAATTATAATGATCATTTATATTATGTTTTGAAATGTAAAGTTTTGAATACACAAGTAATTTGGATTCAATTAATGAAAGCCGGTTGGGCGCTAAGTAAAATTATGAATAATCTTAAAATTTATGACAAATTTCTCTCATAATGTAAATCGCCATTCAGAAATCTCATTAAAGGTCATATACAAAGTTACAAAGCAGTTGTGAAAAACTAACTTCATGGACATTAAATATCAAACATATCTGTTGAGTGCTAATAATATAGTTACCATATTATGCCACCGATTATAAGATGCACCCTTAAAGACATTAAAAAAAGTGATTAAATATTTTATTATAAAAATATAAAATAAACTTTCATTCGGTTCGGAATTGTTGATCGCGTTTTCCCACATGATGTCATCTTTTGAAACTTCGCAAGGGCATTTGCGATGAAGCATTTTTTAAATGAGTGTTCAACTATTGATTTTAGAATTTTTCAATTCGAATTCAAATTTGAAAAATCACAAAACCTGAATTGAATACGCGCAGCTTCTCGAAGCGCACACTTTACCCTTGTAAGGGAATATCAAATATTACACACACCACAAAAACTTATTACTGTCTTATATTCAATGTGATGCGGTATTGTATTATTAATACAGCTAATTTTAATGCGCTATAAATAATAATAAAATAAATGTTTTTGCCATGAATCATATTTGTAATTATTTACTATTTTTTCTGTTATGTAATTTTTTATTTATGTTTTGTATTCATCCTTTTTTGTTTTTACTCCCTTTCTTTTAACTCGTGGCGTCTGCTTGCTTATCTGACGAAAAAACTTTGGATCGGTTTTTAACCCTTTTCCCGTGATCGAATCAAGCTAAAACTTTGCAGGCAGACTCGTAGCGACGATAAAAATGATCTATCAAATTTTTGTTAAGAAAATTAATAATTATAGTATAATTTTGAATTTTTCGAAATTTTTTATTACTCCTTTTCGTAGCGTCGCCCGACTCGAACTCAACGCGTAGGGTAAGCGCTAAACCTGTTTTGACTAGGAAATGAGAAAGGGAGTATAATAAAAACTTGGTTATTATGGGTTAGTCTATCTTTCTATATTCCACTTCTTTTATTCTGCAGGCATCTTTTGCTTTAAAATGTGTACTGAAATAGGCACGCAGATATAGAATTAACTATTGATTTTAATTTTATTTATACCAGATAAATAAATACAAACGAGTTACACTGCCGAAGCCCCACAATTCTCATTAGATTTCTTTTTGACCCCTATGATATGAGATGAACATTGCCATATTTGAATTGTGGTTATTTCTATTTTTTTAAGTTTTGCTACTACTTTCGAATACCTGTACTTTTAAAAAACTATTTAAATTAATATTGTCGATTTCAGGCAGAAAAGGATCCTAATGCCCCCAAAAAGCCATGCAACGCCTTCTTCCAGTTCTGTCAGGAACAGCGCCCTATCATTCTGGCCGAAGGCTGCTCGGATAGCAGCGGGGCTGAACCGTCCAAGCAAGAAGTCACACGGCAGCTGGCTTCGCGCTGGCGGGCTCTTTCCAGTGAGGATAAGAAGGTATTAATTATTCTTTTCAATGTTATTACAATATTAATTTTTCAGCATCTAAAGCAGTAATTATTCATTATTATTTACCTTTGTTCACTATGCAGAGATAACCCTTTCAAGTGGTTGTTGTGTTTAACCCCCCCTGGGCCGCCGACGCATATATCCGACAGGCACAAAATAATTTATTTATCGACGGCCGCGTATCGAATTTGAAAAACGTAATTTTTTCCCAATAGAGAAATCCTGTTGTGACCTGTCGTTCCATTTTCAACTCAAAAACATCACCGATTATATTTTAAATCAACAATCAAAACGGAAGTTTTTCTGCCGTCAAAATCATATAGAGAAGTTGTAGATGTCGCCCCGATCGCGTGTTGTGCAATCGAAATTCAAATATTCCATCGTCAAGGTCACGCGCAATGTGCGCGGGAAATACGATTTATTTTTTTCGATTTTCGATTTATTTGTACACGTATATACAAATATATACGATATGTTTTGCGATATTTGTCAGTTTTTGTTGGTTTATGATTCAATTGAATACTAATAGTGATTTATTAACAAAAATACACGCAATTTTGTTGCGTTTATTTGAAATATGTGTGTGTGTGAAAGTGTATCATATTTATGTGTTATGAGTGCGATGTCCCGTCGTGTGCCGTGCCGTGCAACAAAATATATCACACAGAAGAAGATTATTATTATTAATAGTAGTGTTGTCTCTAATAAACAAATAAAAAAATTATTATTATTTTTCAGAAAATGTTGCGCTGGCAACATTATGGAAATTCAAAAAAAGATTTTTTTTTTTACTTAAATGATAAAAAAATCATTGCGTTTCGACACTTACGATAAAATAATATGAATGTGTGTGTTTTTTTTTTAATATACGCATGTTTTCATGGTTTTTTCGTAAAAAGAAAAATCACAAAAAATTCCGAAAATTTACAGCCCACAACAAGTTTTAAAATAAATATATGTACAGCAAAACCTCGTTAATTCGAAATTCAAGGGACCCAAAAAAAAAACATTTCGAATTACGCGGTACCTCGTTAATTCGAAATTCAAGTTTAAAAAAAATTAAAAATCACAAAATAATTGCAAAATTCGCCAAAAATCGTAAAACTTACAAAAAAACCCATTAATTTTGTGAAAAATGTCAACATTTTTGCAAATTTCAAGAAATCATTTCGAAAACGCAATATGTATTTATTATGCTAATACAAAGACCGCCACATTTCTGTTACTAAAGTATCCGAAATTGACATATCTGTTGTTCTCACTTGCGAAAAAAATCGAAATATATTTTCAATTTCGTCAAATTTAAAAAAAAAATTGAATTATGTGAACTAAAACGTATTGATTTAGGGTGCAAGGGGCTAAAAATTATTTCGAATCACGAATTACCTGGGTTAATCTACTATGAAATGATCATTTTGGGACTTGTGGGTTTTAAAAATTTCCAATTATGGCTAATTTCGAATTAACGGGGTTTTACTGTATAATAATTAAGTTGAAAATATGTTTATTTATTTATTTAATACACAGTACAACGTACCATTAAAAAAAAAACAATGTATATAAAGATGTATAGATTGATAGGTAATAATAAAAAAAGGAGATAAGGTATAATTCTATCAAAAACAATTAATAAAGTGATATATAAAGAAAAATAAAACATCAAATGAAATAATAGTTATCAAATCAAATATGAAAGTCAACAATCAATAAAACTACACCAAATTAAAATAATTATGTCTGAAATTCAAGAAGCAACAAAATTACAACAATGTAATTGCAATGCTGATTTATAATACTTGAAAGTTTACGTTCCAGTAAACCAGTTATTGTTAGCTGAACTATGAATAATTATAGTTATTTTGTACTTCTTCATGGGTACAGTTTCTTTATGTTTAGAAGCTTTTGGTTCTTCAAATTCTTTTGTCTATTTCTGCTTCTTCCAACACTGAAGAATCTATCCAGTTTCAATTGCTTTTCTCTTTTTAAGAAAGCTCCTCTAGTAGATGCGTTATGTCATTGTAGAGATCCTTAACTCTGTTTACTTTAGCTGTTTTGTGGTGCCACTCCAACACTGTTGTGCTTCTTAACGTACTGAAGGATCTCCTTTATAAGAAGGCACTGGGCCTTTGATGATATTTTCTTTTTTCTCCACCCCTGAGGTAATATTATTTTCATTCCTCACCCCAATATTTTTCCACTTCGTAAAGCTGGAAGTTTACAAACTCGTAAAAAGTGCTTTGGTACACAGCTTTTTGAAGTTTGCTATTTGCATCCAAGTTCGTATTACGAAAAATTTGCTACTATAGGATTTAATGTGCAGCATTGTAGGGCCTTCGTTTATTTATGTAGTGAAGGCATGTGTGAATTTTTGGGTAATGAATGATGTATACATACTGTAAGTTTAAAATCTCAAACATCTTGATGTTGTTTGTCAGAACAGGAATAGACTGGTAGTCATAAAAATGGTAGAAAAAACATTGATGTTTTAAATTAATAAATTTACTTAGTGCAATTATTAGTTTAGACAAAATCTTTTTAAAAATATGATATTTTTGGCAGGGGAAAACGTGTGAAATGACATCTGTTGACATCTCACATAAATCGTGAGAATGCAACATTTTATTTATAACTCTCATAAGACTCATTCACAACTACCAACTCCAACATTAACTTCCAGCAAAAGATTACGATATAAACAGTCTTCGCTCGTAGTTCTCAGGATTGATAGCACCAATCTGCTCAGCTGCATGTGCTAGAGCAAAACATATTTGTGAAAAAAGGACTGTCCACATAAATGTATCCGATGTTATTGATTCGCTCTTGCCCCAGAATTCTGAAGTCTACACATTGGTTTATTTATAAAATATGTGTGCGTACTTTATAATCGATTTATTAACTTTTTTTTTAAAGAGATTCAGGGTGGTGGATTTCTGACCTCACAGCCCCGCTTGTAGGTATTAATAAAATAAAATAGGACTTGCAATTAATGATCCAATTTATTTTTCTTCACTTTGCTCTCAATAAGGCTGATGTGACACTGCAGCTATTTATCACGGACGGAACTTATAATTTATCACCACCTATTCCATCCATGGTCTTGATGATCTTCCATGAGATCTGACTATTATCCATGAGATTTGATTTCTTCTACTCTTTCTTGGAACAGTTTTTCCATGTCTGGTAATGTGGCCAAAATATTCAAGAGTCGTATATATAATTAAGGATTGACGGATTTGATGTTTATTTCCTCTGTCATCTAAAGTATGCGTGGCCAGGACATTTCCAGGGTGTCTATCCTTTTGGACTTCCATACTCAAAAGTTTATGTTTTAACATTATAATAAAATATTGGGAAGATTGTTCTGATCGGACTCATTTCTGTCCATGTATTGACATTTTTGCAATTGATCATTGATTTTTAAACTTAGTAAGTATGATTCACATTGCTTTTTCACTACAATAAATATTATTTTAAAAGATAAATCTGGGGTATAAACGCAAAGGCAGCAATATCCCAAAAATAAAAAAATGTTTTGAATGCCGTCACCGAGGATTACTAATATAAAATGAATGATAATGTAAAAGATTTTATGTACATGTCATATTCCTTCCAAAATCATGTTTTCTATAAATTTATAGGCTATGTTTTCAATAAAATCTCCAATTCAATATATTATAAATTAGTAATCCTTAATGACCGCATTAATTTTTTTTTTTGATATTGCTTCCTTTGCTTTTATACCCTAAAAATTATGTTTTGCATATTTGAACTTGAAATGCCTCAAGTTCATCCAAAACAGGTGTGGAAAAATATGATTAAAATAGAAATGTGCATAAAAAATTTGGCACTCAGTGTAATGCTAAAAGATATTATATATTAGCTAGTGCATATTTAAAGCACTTGTAGGTATACGTAGTATATATAATCATCTCTCATAGGTTTTAATTGTCTTTGTTAACACTAGAAATATCCTCAAGAATTTGCTTAATTTGTTTCAGGTTTATGTGGCCATGTTCGAGAGATCTAAAGAAAAGTATGCCGAAGAGATGTCGGCTTACATTAAAAAAGAATAGATATTGGTACCTGACGTTTAACAGTATTTTGTACAGTTGTGGTAGTCTTAGAGTATTTCGCGCATAGGAATTAAAAATAGTTATAAGGTGTACAAATTCTAACCATACATTTACTTGTATTTTTTGTACAGTTATGAAGATTAAAAGACAAGTACTTAAGGTAACATTTTTATTTATTAAAAAAATAAATAACAGATTTAAGAGTAGCGCCTTTCATTGCATTATTCCCAATACCATAAAGAGATTAAAATATAACATTTTAGTACAGTGCATAATATATTTATTTAAAATTATCCTTCTTTTGGCGAATGAATGCCATTGTCGGAATAGCTTCTGTACAGCTGGCATATTTCTGGACATTCGGTTCCGTCACCCTCATGAATGGATTTATTTTCTTCTCTTCGGAAATTGTTGATGGAACCTTATTGAAATAAAAATTAAATTAGAAATGTAATTATTATTATTAAAAAAAACATGTATTGAACCAAAGGATTTTAATAAAGATTAGAAAATTAATGTATGACAAAAAACTAATAAATGATTGAATATTACGTGAGCCTTAATACAAAGTGATCCTTTACTTTATCAATACAAATCAGAACTAATGCTTTGAAAATTTCAAAACTTCCACTAAATTCCAGGGGACTTCAGTACAAAAAAAAACAAAAAAATTCTCTGAGACATCACTGGGCTATCATCATACATAAATCAATACATTTCAGGTCACATAATTCGTTTTTTTTTAAATTTGATAATATTAAAAAATATTTTGATTTTTTTTACAAGTGTGACGTATAGATACAAAACCGCCACTATCCATATAGAGCTCGTATGAATAGTGGCGGTTTTGCATCCATACACCACAAGTCAGAATAACAAATGTGTCAATATCGGGTAGGTTGATATTTTAATAATACCTACTTCAGTTAATATAAATGTCACGATCATTGTATTAGCATAATAAATATAGCATTTTCAAAATGATTTCTTGAAATATGCAAAAAAATTTCAGATAATTGATTACCCTTTTCATGACTTACGATTTTTGGCGAAATTCGCAATCGCATTGCTATTTTTATTTATTTTTGTACCCTGAATTTCAAATTAATGAGCCTGGGGCCGCGTCGCATATATCCGACGGAGCGCGACTGTCCCCAGGGGCCGCGTCGGATATATCCGACAGGCACAAAATAAATTATTTATCGACGGCCGCGTATCGAATTTGAAAAACGTAATTTTTTCTCAATAGAGAAATCCTGTTGTGACCTGTCGTTCCATTTTCAATTCAAAAACATCACGGATTATATTTTAAATCAACAATCAAAACAGAAGTTTTTCTGCCGTCAAAATCGTATAGAATTGTCATAGATGGCGCCCCGATCGCGTGTTGTGCAATCGAAATTCAAATATTCCATCGTCAAGGTCACGCGCAATGTGCGCGGGAAATACGATTTATTTTTTCGATTTTCGATTTATTTGTACACGTATATACAAATATATACGATATGTTTTGCGATATTTGTCAGTTTTTGTTGGTTTATGATTCAATTGAATACTAATAGTGATTTATTAACAAAAATACACGCAATTTTGTTGCGTTTATTTGAAATATGTGTGTGTGTGAAAGTGTATCATATTTATGTGTTATGAGTGCGATGTCCCGTCGTGTGCCGTGCCGTGCAACAAAATATATCACACAGAAGAAGATTATTATTATTAATAGTAGTGTTGTCTCTAATAAACAAATAAAAAATTATTATTATTTTTCAGAAAATGTTGCGCTGGCAACATTATGGAAATTCAAAAAAAGATTATTTTTTTTACTTAAATGATAAAAAAATCATTGCATTTCGACACTTACGATAAAATAATATGAATGTGTGTGTTTTTTTTTAATTTACGCATGTTTTCATGGTTTTTTCGTAAAAAGAAAAATCACATAAAATTCAGAAAATTTACGGCCCTTGCCTATATGTTGCTTTGGAATTTTTAGGCCCTCAACAAGTTAACGAAGTTCTACTGTAGTGCCATAAAATATTATTTGTATTGTCATGCTGGCCATCAGCAAAATATGTGTTAATGCCCAATGGATCTATCTACTCACAGATGACACCTGAAATTACACCATTTGTGTATTTTGTCCTAACACCTTAAAAATAAGGCGATTTCAAAATTTTTAATGTCCTTTTTGAAATTAAAAGCATATTTTCAGATAAAATATTTGCAATTCACCAAATTTTAATTAGAACCGCATTATTCAAAATGCAAGGGACCCAAAAAAAATTCTAATTATGCGGAACCTCGCTAATTCGAAATTCAAGAAAGAAAATATAAAACGCAATACAATCGCAAACATTGTCAACACTTAAATCTCACGAAAAAAGCCGTTAATTTGGTGAAAGACGTATGTAGTGTATATTTATAAAAATCATTTTGAAAATGCAATATGTATTTATTAAGCGAAAATCGCTACATTTCTATTATGTACTAAATTACTTGTAATAAAATAACTTTTTGTTTAACACCACTTTATTGAGTTTAAACCAACTACATAGTTTTCACTACAGGAAAAACAACTGAGTCTTCATCAGGGTTCAGATATTAACTAAATAAAAACAGAATTACGAACAATTAAGAAAGCATTAAGGGAAGAAAGAGACAGAACGTCAACTGTGGTGGGGGTTGGGTGAAAGAGAGTGGGTATGGGTGGGTGTAGTTAATTGGAAGGGGAATATATCTAGAATTGGACTACGCGATAAATCTAGTTGCTTATTAAGTAAATATTTTTTTTATTTGTTTTTAAAGTTTTTTTTATTTCTAAATTGAGTTGAAAGTAGTTGGTTTAAACTCAATAAAGTAGTGTTAAACAAAAAGTTATTTTATTTAAAGATATCATGTCTTACCACAATGTGTTTGCTTCTTGTGAAAATTTAAATTACTTGTTTTTGACATTTGTTGTCTCACATGAAAATAATTAAATTATTTTTTCCATTTCGTCACATTTCGTTTGGATGGCCATAATCGAAAATGCTTACAGTATCTTTGAATTTATGGAAGGCTTCTTTAATCGATTTTAACTTTCGATTCTGCCTTTTTTCAGACTCAGGCCGACACACAGCTCAGCCATTAGAAAAACAATCATAAAATAATAACTTTTTCCAAAAAAAATCACGAGGAATTAGCGTAAACTAAAACTATCCACGCATATTAAGGCAGCCAATTGAATAGCGCATGCATAGGATTCTCTATTTGTTTTTTTAATTATGAAAATTTTTGTATAATCGGGGTTTTACTGTATTTAAATATTCAAATGAAAATGTAATACATAATTAAACATTGAAAAATTGTAAAACGATGAATTTTTAAGTTCTAACCGTTGGAATTTTATCTGCACGTTTTTCCTTTGCCCATTTAATCTTTTCTGTAATGTCTACATTATCTGGCTCCACGTGATTCGCAAACTTCAGGTTCTGCAGTGTGTACTCGTGGCCGCAGTACACCTGAGTATCGCCGGGAAGTGAACCCAGTTTCTCTATCAGAGCCGAGTACATTTGTTCAGCAGTGCCCTCGAAGAAACGACCGCATCCGGCTATGAAAAGGGTATCACCTGAAATTAAAATTATAATAGCCATTGAAATCATTGTTTATTTTTTTAGGTATTTTTAAAGTTATTTTTACAAAGAATTCAAGGACTGACCGAACGTAAAGCGTATGAACGATGCACTATTCTCAAAATAGCTTATTAATATGTAAACCTGAAGAATACAAAGACCAAAATAAGGTAGCAGGAAAATATAAATAAAGACCTATCCATTCTTGGTGTTAGCAAATTCTAACACTAAAAGATTTTTTAGCAAAGGAAAAACAATAAATAAAACACTCTTCGCACATGGTTCTCAGCATCGATTGGATCAGATTGAATGTGATATAATTTGGAAAAGAATATCTCTTGTATAAATGCATTAGATATGGATATGCATGCATTTGGTATAAATACACATCAGACTACCACTCTAGGTTCGTTAATTTATAAAGTACCCATGACATTTACATTATCAAATAATTAAAATGGAACGTAATTTTTGTAAACGGGGTTGGAATAGGCTGGTTCCGCTTTAAATAACAAAAATAAGATCCAATGCTTTGGTAAATATGTATATTACTGGCATTATTTAAAGAAGAATATGCCTAACATCATATTGGTATTTTTTTCATAAATTATGAAGTATTTTATTTTTTACATTAGGCAGTAGAAGGAAGAGGTTGCTTAACAGATAGTAGCGTATCCAATTATTAAGTTACAAATCCTTGCATGTATCCAACTTGTATCTTATACAGCAAATGTGTGAACCGTGGAGAACAAGCTCAATGTCGTAAAATACACTTTTTTCTGTTTGATTCATTTTTATATAAAATGTGTCACGCCCGAGGACTAACGACGCAACTCTCAAAATTTTGCAAAAATTCAGAGTCCTAATATTATATTACCTGTGAAAACCGCCCCTTGCTCCTGCTCTTGGGGTGTGACGTAATAACAGATGTGTCCGCTGGTGTGGCAAGGAGTCGCCAAACACTGGATGTTGAGTCCGCCGATGCTTAATGTGTCACCGTGCTTCACCTGGTTGGTCAGAGACCCCACACGATCGTCTCCACCGTAAACCTTGAGCAATGGCATTTTCTTAACCAAATCGTCATTACCGCCTGCATGGTCCCTGCATTCATTAAAAAATATTAGGATTGGCCTTGTAGAACTAATTGTTATCAAATGATATTTCACATTTAAAAATGGGTGCCAGTGGCTACGTTCTGTTTCTATATCAATATCTGTTGGAGTTTGGTGAAAACCGTAAGTTATAAAATACTTTTGTTAAACCAGCAGTTGGACAGCGAGAAGACAGGAAAACCACCAGCGATCCTCGTTGAACTCTGTTAAGATAACATAGTTTTAATTGATTTACTGATTTTAAAAAGGTCAATCAATAGATTATAATTAATTCTTAGTTTAAACATAATATTATTATTAGGTATATTTGATGTTTTATTTGCTAATCTTCCTAATCCATCAGATATATTCAGGAGATTCAGATTACTATGAAATGCACATTTTTTTAAGAAATAGGTGCGTACAAGGAATAAGGTTCACATCAATATTATTACTATGTATTTTCAAACTACGCTAGCTATGAAAATACAGCTAAATTGCTGGTTTCCTGGATGAATCTTTTAATTCTTTGGATACACATCACCCGCAGCGAAGATGAATACCTGGGGAGGGTAGTCATAATTGGAAATGTGGAAGGTTAAAAGGAAGAGAACAATTTACTCGCTGGATTGACAAGATCAGGTTACCCACGCCTCATCTTTCATATCGGCTTTTGGGATCGCACGATGCAGAGATAGATAAAGTAGCACGCTTAAGAGTCGCGATTCTTAGCAATAAGGAGGTTGATGAGAGATTCAAAGAAGAATTAAAAAATTTAACTAATGTAACATAATGTACAATCTTACCAATGATGATGTGTTGTCAACACTGAAGTCAGGGACACTCCCTCTTCTTTTACAGCGGCCATAACCGTGTTGGGCTCCACGGGGTCCACAATTGCAGCATTCTTGGTGACCGGATCGATGAGCAGGTACATGTAGTTGTCCTGCAACGCTGGCAGCACCCGAACCTTCATTCTGTCTAGTACTTTGGTTGTCTGACTGCTGTGAGTTCCACGAACCTTAAGAGCTTGAACTGCAGATGATATTGGTTGATTGTTGATGATGTTTCAATTGTTTATTAATTAATTACAATTAATATTAATTACAATAATTATTCTTTAGCATAAATCTGCTTGTCAAATTGAAACGGAAAAAATTCCCTTTAACCTGCATGGTGAGAGGGAAGGGAGAATTGAAGCATCACAGATGTGACGATAGAGAAGCGATTGCGATACATTTCAATCTAACAGACTAAAAATTGGACGATATCTTTCGACTGTGTTAGTATGGCGAGAACCTAGGACTTCGACTATTTTAAAGAGATGGATTAATAAAGCATCTGATACAGAGTTGAGGTTAGGTAAAAGGAGCGGATCAAGTGAAATACGTCACTGGTAGAGACACTCCTTTTATGGGAACATGAAAATAATTAGTTTATTCTGTAGTTTTATTTTTTAACAAAATAAACTTTGTACTATACAGGGTGTCTCATAGCTAATAGCAAAAACTTAACAGATTGATTCCAGTCTTGATTATGAGTCGAGAATGTTCAAGCAACTATGACCTAATAGTTATAGAGATATACAAAATCAAAGTTTGCATTTTTTTTCAAGTTTCTGACTTTTTTTTGCAAAAAGTTGATCTATCATTACAGTATCAAAAATGAAAAATTCATTAAAATATTATAAATAACCAGATCCTTTGATCCGGTTATTTATAATATTTTAATGATGTTTACGATCCGTGAGTTTTATTTTTGCAAAGACTAGTTTTGAATGGTGCAGCCCCTTCAATGACAGATGAAAATTAGTTAACATTTGCAAAATGTGAATGTTATAGAAAGAAAATTCAGGTCATAACCAATATGTGGTAGCAATAGAGTGCATAATTAAACAAAGCATGGAGGAGGTCAAATGTTAATATGAATTCACAAGCAAGGATGTAATATAAAATCACACTTGTTTTCATATTATGATTAAACAAAAAAATTCAATTTCTCATCAAAACCAAATGTCCGTACCTTGAGAAAAATCATTATCAAAATTCATAAAATAAATCTGTATTTCTTCCCCGCATTACTAACTCAACAAGTCGTGAAAGAAACTCCAGCAACTTCGAGTGTGCAGTAATATTTGTATAACAAAGTGTTTTAATTGTATATATTACATATGTAAATAGTTTTTATAACAAGAAATTTTTGACTCTAAAATGAATCTAGACACTGTAGAGGTGGCATTCCGTTCTTGGCGACCGCGACCAAGCGACCATGGTCGCCGGTCGCGGTGCGACCCTTAGCTTACGGATCTACGCGACCAAGGCAGGCGACCCATATTAAAGTTCAGTGTTTCTGTAGTTGCCGGACTAAGCAGTTATTTCCAAGTATAATGTCGGACATTTTAATTACCAATAGAAAAAGATTTATAAAGCAGTTATAGGAAGACGAAGAAGATGATATTCTTATTATGTTAACGTCAGTGCCTCTGGAAAAGAGGATAAAGATCGACTCAATTTTCACATCGCGAGGAGAAGAGGGGTGCTTTGAAATGCTCATACAATGACATTTAAACTCTAAAGAAGGAAAGTTCCGAAGTTATTGTAGGTTAAATCATGAACAGTTTATGTACATGTCAGGTGCGACGCGCGACAGCACTCCCTCGCCAAGTCGCTCGCAGGCCACGCCCTTCGGTCGCGCGACGCTGCTGCATGCATTCGTCAGTGGTTCATACTAATTCATACGAAGCAGTGGGTCGCGGTCGCTAAGAACGGAATGCCACCTTAAATTCTGACATGTTACTCAATATGTTTTCGGAAATGTTTTTAATGTGGGTACTTTTTCAACATTTCTCTTTCTCATTTATCTTCATGCGCATGCAACACTCGAAAAATTTATTTTTGTTTATGTTTAAAATGCATATATATATACATTCTATCTATAATCCCCTTTTACATACATACATGTACACTAATACTAACACCAATTACTAATGTCTAAGATCAGATGTATTGTTCCTTCTTTGTGTGTTCATTTACTAGGTGCTCAATACTAGGGTAGACATGGGAGCTTGAGGGAGGTACATGATTGCATAAAGTATACATCATAATGTCTTATAAATATTTTGTCTGTAATCTATGTACACTATCATAGAAATCGTAAGGAAATAATATTACTAGATTAATAAACATAAAAAGTACCTGATATGGAAAATTAACATACCTACACGATTTGAAAACCTATTGTGGCTTAAAAGTATTTATGACAGATAAATATTCATATAGTGGTCACTGCTTCAGTAATTAATTCATTTTTGAGTTACAAAATAAAGATTTTTTATTTTTAGACATCCTGAAACCTTTTTTGTGAATTTGATGCTATGAAAGAATTTTTATGCGCTTCAATCAGCAGCGTGGAACAATTATCACTTAAACATGGAATGTTAACGGCTAAATCCAAGATAATGGTCCCATTGCATATACAACGAAAATGATTATTTCACCATATTATTGAATGTGCTAATAACAAAATGAAAGATAATTTACGTTTAAAAAGTAAGTATTAAATAAGATATTACACTTTAAAGTTTCGAAAAATGCACTGCATATTTTGACATTTCATTGGCAATATATGAGGTTAGGTTAGGTTATTAGGTTTGTTTAGGTTAGGTTATTAGGTTTGGTTTGTTTAATTTAGATTACGATTATTTTAGTTAGATTAAATTAACAGGAATTTAAATTATATAGTGAAATACTTATTTTCATTGTATGAACAACGGGACCATAGTCTTGGATTATTCCATGTTAACACTAAAATATTACAGTAAAATCAAAAGAACTAGCCTAAACATGCACCGGCACTTAACTATCTCTCAATTACGTCAGGAAATAAATCTGAATTACAAAATAAATAAAAAAGGAGAGCATACCTCTAAAGTAAAAAGCAGTTAGTTTTTGCGACACACTATTTGGCAAGGAGCTAAAAATTTGGGCGAACATTTAGGATATTTTTGGAATCAGATGGCTATCAAGCAAATCATCATCAACAAATAAAAATTATTGTAAACCTTTTTTCAGTGATAAGAAACGTCAGTTTGCGGAAAATTGCGGCCGGCAACCACTTTAAAGCGAACGAGCGGCTAAACACAAAACATACCACAACGTCCAAATCACATGTTACATGCTCACGCTAAAATGATACATTTTACATAATGAGTAGGTATTGTGGTTTAAAGGTACAGATACACATGCTTCTTTACTGGCATGCTAATGAGCATGCCACTAATAAGCATGCCCTAACAACTGTACACACTTGCTCATTACTGGCATGCTTATTAGTGGCATGCTCATAAATAAGCATGCCCAAAGCTAACAATCAAACACACATGCTTATTAGTGGCATGCTCTTGTCATAGAATAGAGACGCTCTTGTTCAAAATGGAAACTTTGCAAACTGAAATAGAAAATTCAAGTGAACCAATAAATCAAAAAAGTTCCCGAGTTTCCATCCGCACATTTTTGATTTTAGTTTATATAATTTTTATTGTAAGATTTGAATCATTCATGCCTATTAATAAAGTTTCGTAAACATTATTTCTCACTATATTATTTTTACACAACGGTGACCGAGTATTCCACAGACATTCGTGATTCCTATAATAAGTCACGAAAAGTAATGTTTTATCATCTCCCCAACGCGCCATATTTGTTTCATCTGTCGCGGACTGAGAAGATCGCATTGATAATACTAGCTGCGAAGCCCGCGAATGACATAAGCATGCTCATAAATAAGCAAGTCTGTTCACACATGCTCCAAAGATACCCCTTCTCTATGGTGAATGACAGTGGCATGCTTATAAATCAACCGGCGGTTGATTTTTGAGCATGCCACTAGGTGGCATGCTCTTTTCTAGCAATGTGCGTAAACACATGCCACTAATAAGTATGCCACTGTCAAGGTCGATACTGCGCATGCTCACGTGCCACTAAATAAGCATGTGTATCAGACACCTAAGGTATGAATGATTTAATGTGTATCAGTAACCCTTTCTTCATTTTGTGTAAATTCGAAAGGAAACTGTGATGCGTTAGACCGTCCATGCCAGTCGTAACGTTTCTTTCTTTTGCTGTGCTGAATTAAAAGGCCGGAATCAACTCAATAGTTTATTCAGGACTTTTACAACAATATTCTATGTCAAGGTAATCGCTCGCGGTACTGCGTTTTTATAGATATATTACAGAAACTAATATTTATTTATGACTAATGCACCGGGCATGCTCATTTCTTTGAACTCATACTAAAGCCGCCAACGACGTGGCGAGCCTACTGTTTACACACTCGGCTCGCCGTTCGTTGCCTCAATCATCTGGCGAGTCGTGCGAATGTATAAATGTAAATTAAATCAGAGTGAACTATCAATTTTCTTTGAAATACGAATTGAGCAGACATGCAACATGTGTTCCGAAGGTGGTTCAAATATGAAAACAAACGACCTCGTTTTTACTAGCATTCCATTAGAAAAGGTAACTTTTATAATTTATTACATTCGTTATTGATTTTATAACTAACCATATAATAGGTAATATTATTATTATATTTTTTGTACTTACGGTGAACTAAAATTTGATTCTTCTATTTTTTAAAAGTAACCCTGATTTTTAAAGCTACAAAGGTTTTGCTTTTATGCACGATATAAAATCATTTTTTCCTGGCCATCTGCGTCCAGCGCCGAATGATGGGTTTTAGTTTCCTACAAATTTCTGCCACTGCTTTGTTTCTAAGGTTACACGACATCTTGTATGATGTATTCTGACCGTCACGTCTTAGTAAGAACGCATGATGATTATAGTCAGTCTCAAGACAATGCTGGAAAACTTTTGTTTTTGTGCGTTTCAAATCTGCGTCCAGAGTTGAATAAAGGCATCCCGTTTTTTGCTTTGCGTAGCTCTCTGTCTATGCTTTGCTTCTAATTTTGTCCAACAACTTGCCTAGTAAAAGGCTAGCCGTAAAATAACTATAGTTTTTTCACCGAGAACAACACATTTTCCAAAGAAACAAACAAATTTCAATAAAAGAATACTGTTTCTTCTCGGTGTAAAACTACAGGTCAGTAAGTACTGTCACAAAAAGGTATTAAAATTCAGTAGTCGCAAATGATCTGTAACATCTTTTCTCAGTCACGCTTTGTTCGTTTTTTGGCAACGACTCGACTAAACTGTTTAAAGTAGTTTGGACGAGTCGGTAAAGAAGTCTGCGGCCCGAGCAAGCAGTTTGGATGAGTCCGTAAATGTATTTATTCAGTCTCGCAGAGAAAAAAAAATTGTGCGAAAAAACCAAAAAGTGGTTTCGAACCGAAAAGATAGGTAGGTATAAGTAATAGAATTATAAATTCAACAAAATCCTAATTTAGTGAATTTGGCATTTTCTTCCGACGATGCCTAATCTAAAGTTTTATCTCCCGAATAAAATCAATAATTAAAAATTGGAACATTTTTACATTATTTTTGATCTGTACTGGTTTATGGGAATGACAAAGTTTCCGACTGTAGATGGCGGTAGAAAAATACAACTCGCGTATGAAACAAAGTGTGCAAGTTAAGCATATATACAAAAATATGAGAGATGTGGTAGTCTACCATAACTAGTATCAATACCTAACTGTTACCAATTTTATTTTGTTTGCTTGTTCGCGGTATGCAGGGTATATACTAATTCGTACATGATAGCATTGCTCTGATACATTGAATATACGTGTGTTGCTAGAGCAGGCCAGAAACACTAGTAATTGGGATATTGGGTGGAGTTTGAAATAAATTATGACCATGACCATGACCATGCCCATGACTAGTGACGCAACGAATACTACTTTCACGAATACGAATAAGAATAATTCAATAAGGTAATAAATAATACACCACTGTTCTATTTTTACGAAGAGATTTAATAATTAAAATTTACCACCGGCAAGTTTTTGTTCAAAAAGCACCAAATTTGTAACTTGCGTTAGGCAAGTCTTTTATCCGTTTGTACCTACATTCCCAGCGGTCGAAAATAGTCTTTCTGAGACGACAGTAGACGGCTTTAATGAAAAATACTTCTGGGCCATTCACTTAATGTTAGGGGAATCCCCGATAATCCTACACCTTTGACCAGATTGCACAGGTCATTTTTAATTGTTTGATAATAGATATTATTGTATTAATGTACAATATGTATATGTGTGTGTATATGTATATGTATATATATATATATATAGATATATTATATATCTATATATAGATATAATATATATATATATATATATATATGTATATGGGTGTGCATATGTGCATATGTATATTCTTAGATATAAATTCGTAATATGTATGCATTAAACGTAAAGTTTGTAATGTACAAATTGTGGAATAAATAAAAATTGAAATTGAAATAATGGGGTACGTAGGTGTGTTCGGATACACGGTGCACACCCAAACCGTAATTTGGTTGCGTTCAGTTATAAATAGTTTGTTTTTAATATTCGGCAAATACGAATAATCGTAACCGTAACCGTGACCGTAACCATAACCGTAACCGTTACGTTTACCGTTACCGTTACCGTTAACGTTATTGTTATCTACTATTGCTTTTGCTACTGCTACTGCTACTGCTACTGCTATTACTATTACTATCACTATTACTATTATTGGTCTTGGTGGTGGTCTTGGTATTTGTAATTTAAGCGCATTAATTTAAATATGACGTCACTCTCGGTATGCAATGGAAGATTTTATAATAAATATTAATTGAATTTAAATCTTAATTAACATATATTAAATTAATCTTCTTCTTTAGTTCATTATTTCTTTAGTTCATTATATCTTTAGTTTATTAATTCTTTAGTTCTCTAATTCTCTAGTTCTTTAATCCTTTAGTTCATTATTTCTTTAGTTCATTGTTTATTTAGTTAATTGTTATCAATTTAGCAGCAACAGAAATTGACATCAAAATTTAAAAAAACTAATATCTATATATTTATTAATTAGTAAATAAAAGTAAAGAAAATGTATGTGGGTTTATTTATTATTGAATTTTGCCGCAATAGGTGGTACCATATATCTACATACGCATGTTTATTTAGAAATGTGTTTGGTTAATTATATGTTTTTATTTATTTTCATAGATGGCGGTAGTTTGCCGCCTTACATATTGTATGAAAACTTTGAATAAATATTTAAAAATAATCACATAAATTACATAAAATTTGAGAATGTAAATCATTAAGGGTAGTTATTGATTACATTAATGTAAAAAAAATAAACTATTTATTGGATAGTTTCGAAGATATAAGCCAAAATCTATCAAAGTTACAACATCTTTTGACTTTTGGCTTGACACCAGCCGTGTAGCATATATACAAAATCAGAAACGTTGACTGTTGGAAGTGTGTGTCTTCATTGGTTTGTTTATAAACGATGATTTTTTTCCATCGCGAGCGCTCAATGGTTAAATCAAATTGCGCGCGTCTTATTTCCTGTCAAATATTTCCGTCCATTTTCACGAAATCACTGCCACAGATTGCAGCAAAGCGAGAGGAAAGATGTTACACATCCAAAATATAAATAAATACATGTATTTGTTTAGTTGATTCTTTCGTTGTATCAGGTGAACGTACTCGTAACCGCCAGAAGTAATATTCACAGGCAGATGGAGATTATTCAGCGGAATAGGAAATACAACTCACTTTGATTCGTGTAGCGCCCGGCAGCTGTCACTAGAGACAATGCCGAGTCACCCGACAATGAGCACCCCGAGCGGGATGTTGTTAAGTGTTAAGTGCACATAAATCTCGCCAATTTAAACCGATTTAATTGAGCTAACGCGTGAGAATTTTGGGCAAATAACATCAGAGAACCCGCCAAACAAGTTGATGGGTTCGTTCAGCAGATGTTTGTGATATCGAGATCGAGAAAATTCTTTAGGTACTGGATGCAACGAGGAATGCTAATTTTTTATTAATAATAAAATCAATATTGATAAATTGATAATTTATTTAATTAATCAAATAACAGCTGTTGGTAAATGCTTAATTCCTTGCCCCGCCTGTTAAACTAGTTGTCTATTTTATCGTGGTTTTCATTTGGAGTAGGTACCTACCTATACGAGGGGCATAAAAGCAAAACAGCCAAGGAGATTTCTGAGATAAATACAAAAAATGATACTACTTACTCGAGGAAATTTCTTTGGAATCTATAAACCTATATATTATTCGAAATAAGTTTTTAAAAACTATTGCCGCCTCAGTTTTCCTTTTATATAGGTACTTATAAACTATTTGAATTTAGATTTCTAATATGATTTCTGGATAACTTTGGTTTGGAAAAAAAAACTGTCCGACAAAAATAATGTTCAACATGTAATTCATTGATTCTGATAAAAAAAATTGGTTGTAAAAGAATTTTATCCTAAATGAAGTGATTTAATAATACCTATTAAGGAAAAATATAAATAAAATCAGCTATTCATTTGTAATACACTTTTCAAATATAAGGCTGTTTTATGCGATATATATATTCACTTGCTTACGCGTAATGGTACCTACCTATCTTTTTGGTTCGAAATCACTTTTTTGGATTTTAAACATGATTTTAAGCGTGCGAATATGAATAAATTAATTCTTTTGAAATTTTTGGTGTGATATGCAGACTTCTTTACCGATACGTTACTGAGCGTTACTGAGAAACGAACGAAGCGTTACAGAGGAAAGAAGCTACACATTATTTGCGACCACTGTAAGACTATCAACTATTTTTATTCTAGCTCTCAGCTGTTGACAAAGCATTTGACAGATTTTGTATCTGTGTCTGATTATTAGGATTAAAATGTCATCAAATAGTGTGCCATTAAAACTTTTTCATCTACAGGAGAAATCTATCTTCCACTAAAATACTTCGGACATGTCACAAGACCTACGGATGCAATGCTGAGGGCTGGTGGTACCTATAAGGCAGTGTCAAGGAAATCCGTTCCCGCAGCAGATCATCAACTTGATGGCTGGATCTGGTGGAATATGCAAGCAATGAATTACTTCAGAAGCCGTCAAGAATGCTACAAATCTGTACAGATGGCGTCGGATAGCTTTAGCCGTGGTGCTATCGTTATCAGTGACCACGACTAAAGAACCAAACGATGGAGAAAATAAAATAAAATTGATAAAAATTGAATTAATATACAATCCATATTAAATAAAATATGGAATCATAGATTGGGGTGGAACTTACAAAAGTAATCTCCAGTCTCTTAAAATAACACAAAAAATTATTATAAAAATAATACATTAAAAATCTAGAAGCTATCCCACAGATTTATCATAATTATTAATAATTTAATGCCCTTTATTTAGACAGGCTATATAAAAATATTTCATTACTTAACAACCTACTTACCTACACATAGAAAATTACAATAATTAAAACTCAAATACATTCCATAATCAAAATAATTATAGTCAAAGAGCACAAATAATATAAAAATGCCTAAATCCAATACAACGCTATGCAACACCATTACACATTTCTAGGAATTTAGTAATTTACCAAATAAGGTAAGAATACAAAATCATTATATTAAATATAAAAAATGTATGAACAATAAAAAAATTGTACTGAAATATTATTTTATAATGAATATTCTTATTTATATATATTTGTTACGTGTTGTCAGAAGAAGGCACTTGTGATTGTTCTCCTGTTCCCATACACAATTTTTAACTTTGATGGGACCGAAGCAATGAAAAAAATTAATTGTCATAAAAATGTGTAATTCTTATATATGTTATAGATAATAAAATATATGTTAAAAATTAGATACTCAGTTACTTACATTACTTTGGTACTCATAAGTATAACAAATCATATAAAAATGGTAAGATTGCGCTGTTGTATTTTATTTAGATAAAAAGCGTGACATTATTTATTACCGCCTTTGCATTGTGGTTGTGTTTAATAGCCCCATTTCCTTTACGGTTTGACTCAGAATGCATTACTTACATTTATTTATGCAAATCATTCGCGGAGACTAGGTATTATTGCATGATATGTAAAATTTGCACGAAGGATGTTTTGTTTGCCTTCGGCACAAAGGAGAGAATGCAAAACGAATTTGGTAAACGGAAAATCTTCCTTTGTATTCCGAAAATAAACGTTAAATTCAGATTCAATCGCTTTATGAGCTAGAAAAAAGAAATAAAGTACATTTACTCGTATTTGGAAAATACAATAAGGGTAGATCACGCACCACGTTTACTTATTGTACTCCAACACAGGACATGCAAAGTAAAGAAAAGTCTCTGGAGCCTGGAGCCTCACGAAAGAGCTATTAAAGGCTATCCAAGTATTAAAAAATATATCGTATTCTATACCTTGTAATAAAGCTAATAGAACTAAGTCTCTTTATCTACGTAATAAGCTTGCAAGAAATGGGTTTTGGTGTAACTGGTTACAAAACTAGAAAAACTGCTTTGCAGGAAAGCTTAGATCGGAAGGATAAGATTTAATTAATATATGTATTTATACGTACAAGACAGCTATAACTGACAAGCAGTATTAGATTGGAAAAGTATACAGTACCTACCTTTACACAAGGCTAATAACGGACTGTACTGGAGATCCTTTAAGTTTTACATAAAATAAATTTTAAGAAAAATATGCGTTTTTCACTTTCTCCTATCTCTATATCTCAAACGCATGTGTCGTACCTTTCACAAATTAAATTAGTGAATTAATAAATACATATTTGACACTGAATAAACATATTCTGTTTTAAATAAAACAAACTAGTCGCAAGAACCGACAGCGAAAGAGATATCCGCAGATAACAGATCCCTGTTCTACGACGGCAAAGAGAGGGACATCATTCAGCGCAGCGGCGACGACTGTCGAGCTTAAAAACCATCGGGAGCATTTCGCTAGATGTCGGTAATAAAGTTAAAAACAGATTGTACTAAATAACTTTATGTTGTGACAACTTTCGTTCCATGACGCGCGGGCCTTTCGTTGCAAAGCTAAAATTTTATCCCAATATAAATAATTATTTTTTAAATAACTGCAAAATGTCTTTGTGGTTTATTAAATTATTAAGAAAACACTATATAAACTACTTTTTATTAAAATTATCAACATGTTTCGGGGCCAATGGTACCTACATTCATCAGGATACAACGTACCTATACTAAAAATCGCAGGCGAATTCTGTCCATCTATGTTTCAACGCATGGTATACAACTCAGCACGTGTTTTTTATGAATGTCAAATAAATACACGCATCCAACTTTTTATATATTTCGAAATAAATTGAATTTGTTCATATTATTAATATTTTTAATATTTTAAGCATTAACTTTGTGGTTAGACATTATAACAGAGTGTTAGTTAAATTAGTATAAACCACTACCAGATTTTAGGTATACCGGTTTCGAGACCTACCCGTCTCTTCGTCAGGACCAACACTACACTACTATGTTCACAACACTATATGCGGTGTATAGTGTAGGTATAGTGTTGTGAACATGGTAGCGTAGTGTTGGTTCTGACGAAGAGACGGGTACCTACGTCTCGAAACCGCTAGACCTAAAATCTGTAGTGGTTTATACTAATTTAACTGACACTGTCATGAATTTGTGGAATTTAAAATGGTAAGATTGATAACGCCATAAGGTGATACGCGTCTCAGAAAAATTAAATGAGGAGAACTAAAAAATAAGTGTGTTTCTATTTTATTTGTTTTAAATGTGCGATATGGAGTTATCTCCGAAAAAATAAGTTTTGTAGATTACGTTTGAAACACCCCGTACAGATTCAAATAAAAGAGATTGGATTGCATTTCGTCAACAAGATAAATCCTTTGAAAATTAAAAGTATACATATATTTAAACGTCTATTAGTCTTTTTAATAACCAACTCACCACGCTCCCATTAATTGAAAACATTAAAATATTTCTCTCCCAGCCAGCCGGGAACCTCCGCGAGACCCCATGCGGCGAGGAATGCGGAAGACTTCTTCCATTACAAAACCTTATCCCGCAGGAGTCTATTACCATTACTGAATTATTGATGCTGACAGCACCGGCCGTTTCAAGAGCTGCTCGTTCCGAGACTTTATGCTGAGAGCTTTCGGAGACCGCAACAAATCTGCAACCTCACCAACATTAAACGTGAACATCTACATCGGGCATAGTGATAGACATAGTTGTGTAAATTACACGTAATAGGTTCCTATACTACGTGAGCTAATTTTCCTTATACATGATTGTGATTAAAAAGATGGGGGCTTTCAGCTAGAAGCAATAAATGTACCATATAATTAATAATTAAATAAAACACGACTTGATATATACCACTAAATATTTATTTTCTTTATTCAAATGAATAAACACCTCTACAAGTTTCGGGAACGAAGTTCCCTTCCTCAGGAAAATACAATGTATACTAAAATTAAATGATCATTATATAGTTAATTAGTGGGGTGGAGAGTAGGCGGAGTATATAGAAGAGGGGGAGGGGTATTGTTAGGGAATAATATAAGTTAAATAAATAATTAAGAACTAATGTGAAAATAAACAAAAATAATAAATAAAAAAGGTTATTCGCGAATATAATTGGGTTATTTATAATACTTGATTTTTGTCTAATTTATTAAAAATTTTAAAGTAATTTCTACAAATTAGTCGCGAAACATGTTGATAATACAATAGTTAGTGGTTTTGTACAACGTGTTTTCTCTCTATTAATATTAATATGTTACCAAAAAGTCATTTTGCACTTATTGAAGAAGTAAACTTTTAATAAAAAAAGTCATTATATAAGAACTTTAGCTGCACCACTATTCAATAATCCCCACTAATTTTTGGTTTCCTAGAAAATTCTCTTAGTATTTGATGATACTTTACTTGCCGTTGTCTATCGTGCGATTTCAACAAGAGTTCAACAGGCTTTAGCTCACTTGTCAAAACAAGTGTGTCAGCGCAGAACGACGCATTTTATAGGGAATCGATTTCTAGAATCTTCTGGTATGCATTTGCGTATTTGACTGACTTCCAGATCTTTCTAAAACGTCCAGAAACTATTCAGAAACGTTTTCTTCGATAATTATCGTTTTTAGAATTTCGTGACAGTTTACGACACTGGATGGAAATAAAATTAAGAAGATGGATGTAAAAAGTAAAAAAAATTAAAATATCAATATCAGACCATAATTTCGTAGTTAAAACGGCATATTATTAAAACAATTTATGGGAAATAGAATTTACGGGTACCTACCGGTGTTGACATACCATATTTTGTAGGTTATTTCTATATCTTTCTTATTGTTAATATCCAATATGTTTTAATCATTCCTCCATTTTAATGACCAATAAAACATTTCTTCTTTGCATAAATATTGCTTCTAGTCACATAATGCGAGGCTAACTATACAAATAGCCGTTAATACATATTCATAACAAGATTATCCGACATCGACTTTGAACTTGCGTAAACCCCATCTCTTAACCTCGAACCGAAGAACCGTAGCTTCGGAAACAATACAAGATAATAATTTATTTCGACCGAATGTCGGACAGAGAGTGACATGTTCATCATATAAATAATTCAGCAGGTCGATGGCACATTTCGAAAGAACCGCACGAGGACATACATCTGTTCAGTATAATTTCTATCTATTCAGGATATTTCTATTTTTTTATATTTATATATTTATATTTATTTATTAATCAACGCTCTAGTGGGCTTTTACAGTACAGTTTGCTGTGAATGAGTAGGTATATATTAGAGGTATAAAAAAGTAACCCATAAAAACCAAGTTTTTATTGTACTCCCTTTCTTTGTAATATATAACAACAATTAAAGACGAATTAAAACATATAACATAACACTAAACTTACAATAATTTAATATATTTCTAAAATGTCAGATGTTTTGAGCTTTGATAAGACACTTCATGCTTTGAAGATTAAATTCTAAAAACATTTGTCAGTCAATTTAGATTTTTGACATTCGTAGTGAAGTACCTATTATGCATACCGAGGGAGTAATTCAAATTTAGAAAATATTCCGCGACGTTATCGGGCCGCCGTAATGATTCCAATTTGAAAAAACCAATAAAATTTCTAAATTCCGAAATAATACTATAATTTTTTTTTTAACGAAAATTTGATAGATCTTCTTGATCGTCGCCACGAGTCTACTTGCCAAGTTTCAGCTCAATTGGATCACGGGAAAAGGGTCAAAAATCGATCCAAAGTTTTTGTTGACGGCAAGCAAGCAGACGCCACGAGTTTATTTATTTATTTATATAAAGGGAGTAAAAATGGTACAATACATTGCTGTCGCAAAACAAATTTCAAGAAAGGAACATTCCAAAATACGAAAAGTTTAAGAAAGAAGTCAAATCCTTGATTTTCGACAACCATGAATTGTAGCATTGCCCACATGTCTCAAATGGTTCCTGTATAATAAAAAAATTACTACTTCTAAATGGTTTCTGCTTAATACCTTAATTTAGCTTGAAAATACTCCTCCCATAAGCTCGAGCTTTGGATCATATTATGGGGAGTATAATGTCTGTAAAAATGTTTTAAAATATAATCAATTTTTTATAAAAAACATGTATCTACTATATAAATAAATATATTAAATAAATATAATAAATAAATCAAATAAAAAACACATGTAGCAATATCCCACTGAGGTATTTCTGAGATAAATACAAAAAAATGTCACTACTCAAGGACATTTCTCTGGAATCTATGAAACCTACATCTTATTGGAAATAATTGCCACCTCACTTTTCCTTTTATATAGCGTATAAATATGTATATAACTTTTTATTTTCAGCCACAATGCCACCTCAGTTTTAATTTTATATAGCGTATAGGTAAATATGTATTTAATAACTTTTTATTAAATATTGCTGTGTGTCCTACCAAAAAGTGGACATTGCTGCTTTTGCTATTTACATAATTGGATATAGCTATCTTTGTTATGACATTTAAGTCTAAAATTGACATCAATTCTTACTTTAGTATGAAGTGGCCATTTTGTTATGATACAACTTCTTGGGTGTCGACTAGTTGAAGTGGATATGACTACATGATTTTGGAAAGGATAAAGCTCTATTTCCTATAAAATCTCGAATTCAATACATTCTAAATTAGTAATCCTCGGTGATTGCATAAAAATATATTTTAAATTTTTGAATATTGCTGCCTTTGCTTTTATACCCCTCATATTATCGATTTATGTCTTATGTGTTAAATAATCAATAAATTTGCATTATAATTAACTTAAGGAATGCAATAATCTACATTTGGAGATTCTGACAAATTTCTGACTATACAGTTAGGTATATGTGTCTCGTAGCTAGTAGCAAAAATTTTGCGGGAATCTTCTACATTCAATTTTGAATAGAAAATATTCTTTACACGTTGGGTGAAATGTCGACAGTTACGAAGATAAGTAACATCAAAAACTGTATTTTTGTTCCAATATTTCTGACTTATTTTCTGTAAAATGTTGGAACATGTAGTGCAGGGGCGTGCGGTGAGAACAAGAAGCATGACTTTTTTCTAAGCATACATTTAGAAAAGAAACCGAAATAAGAGATATATCTCGTAATATTCCTATCACAATAATTAACATATTACATATTCAGATTTAATATTTCAAAATATCCTGCCAGATAAATATTTTATTTTTTTCCAAATATATGTTTAAATAAAAATCATACTTCTTATTCTCACTGCACGCCCTTACTGTAGTGATGGTCCAACTTTTTACTGAATATAAACCAAACATATTAAAAAAATGTAAACTTTGATCTTCTGTGTATAGTTTTCTGGGATATTCTGCCGTGTATATGTGACCTCTCTGGCCAAAGTTTCGGATCCCATTGCAGGGTCCACCACCAGGGCTGATGTGATGAGTGTGCGTTGAAGTGTAGGTTAAGTATTGCCTTGCAATACCGTACTGAAGTCAGGGTGTCTCCAAGTTTGTGTTATGTTAAGTGCTGGATTGCAGTACCGTGTCGAAAAGCAGGGTGTGTGTGTGTCTTGATGTAGTGTGTTGTGTATCTACTAACGGATGTCGGACTGTGCGGATCGTGGATTTGATTTATTCTGCAACGCTGCAGAATATCCCAGAAAACTATACACAGAAGATTCTGAACGGCCGTGAAAATCTAAGGACATTTGTAAACTTTGATGTCGCTTAACTCCGTAACTGTCGGCATTTCATAGTGTAAATAATATTTTCTATTCAAAACTGTATGAACACGACTTCCCCGAAGTTTATACAAAGTGTTATGTTTTTATTAATAACTATTACTTGATCATAAAAAATATTTGAATATTTCACATCAACATACTGTTGCCAGTTGCTTTTGCTAGGTACTATATGTTGAACGCTGCGGGCGATTTTTCCGTAAAATATATTATTTAATATAAAATAATTTATGACCAAAAAGGGAAGCGCTTTAACACGATACTGTCTAATATAAACGATTAACGCGAAAACGACATCACAGCCCTAGTATATGGATGGCGTTTTGCAGCGATGAGTCAACCCTTAAAATTCAATTAAAAAATCAATAAGTCATATACTTACATTGTTTATAAAAATAGTTTAAGAAGTCTAGTATTTTGTAAAGTATTTTATTACCAATACCTTTGACGTTATATATTTCGGCTTTAGTTGAGTGTGGCTTAACACATTGTTGCAGAATACCTTTAATATAATATTTGCACTGATGAAAAATCATTTTTGCATTGTTTTATAAGTAAATTTACATTTCAAGCGTTTCTCCTAATATGTGTTTTATTTTAAGTTTTTATCACCTAGACCCATCTATGAAGTAAAACTATCGATCATTATTCTAGCCGTCTAGATATTCTGCCGTGTAATTTTTTCTGTTAATTTATTTATTGAAATTAACGGACATAGTCCAATAAAATATAATACATAACATGAACAACATAAAATACATAAAAATAAAAGTTATAGCAATTTAAAAAAAAAAGTAAGGATAAATGAAAAGTACTAGCAAGATGGAAACAAGATCTAAATACATAAGAATAAAAGTTATAGCAATTTAAAAAAAACAAGGACAAATGAAAAATACTAACAAGATGGAGACAAAATATAGACTAATCAGAGATTGTTTGAATCTGGACAGACTTACACTGAAGAAGTCCAGATCCTGTCTTGAGTTTATAAGACGACATTACCGTGACATGGGAGCATGGAATCCATAATTGGTACTATGATGGCTAAATAACAACAGTTCATTATTTCTGTCTCTACGGGAAGGTCCATGTGACCTCTCTGGCCGAAGATTCTGATCCCATTGCAGGCTCCATTATCAGGGCTGATGTGTACCCTGCCAATGGACTCTGCAATGAGATTCAAAACGTCGGCCAGAGAGGTCACATATATACGGCAGAATATCCCGGAAAACTACACAGATGATTCTGAACGTCCGTGAAAACCTGAGAACATTTTTAAAACCTCTTTCAGATCCGGAAAACTTTTTTACAAATGATACACGTACCGATTACTATGTATCGATTATCTATGGGAATTATGGATTCTATACAAGCACTTTGCATACTTTCACACATTTGCATATTGTCAGGGAAGTAGGTACATACAGGGCCACCATTATCGATGTTGTATGCACTTTACTGAATTCTGTTGCAACAGGCATGACCTTTCCACTTAAATACGTAATCCGATAGCAAATTCACAAGCGCCGTAGTATTTCCGGAGAAACGAGAAGAGATTGAGCATCTTATTATCTTACATTCATAAAGAAAGAATCGTCGAAGTGTCTTTACATGCATTACAAAACAGAAAATAATATGGAGATAAACATTCGTGTGAATCTTGTATTATTTTGTAAGTGTCTAATATCTCGCTCCCCGAATAGGTAGGTACAAGACTTATTTGAGTTGAGAATGTGATATTTGGTACATCGTTGGTTCTAATACGTAATAAGAGATTATCTTTGTGTAAATTCCCATTATTGTTTTACAATGAAAAGTTTATCTTTAAATTGAGTGCAAAAAAAATATCTTTTGAAAAGTGCTTGTTTTGTTATGAAAAATTTGAAAATAATAATAATATTTTGTCATGTTGATATGCAAAATTATCACTTTTAATGTTTTTAGTACTGTTTGAAATATGAGAACAAAAAACTTTACACTCCATTGTCTCAGTAGACACATCGCTCAATTATTCTGGAATAAACTAAGCATTATTATAAAAGCTAAGATAAAAGTTTAAAATTATTTGTTTATTACTTTAAAAACGTATTTGTTAATTTATTTGCAGTAGTAATTAATTTTTATTTTGTAAGTAATTTAGCAGTAATTTAATAGTAAGGAAGTATATAGAGTTATTTGGAAAACATTAATAATAGTTATGTAGATATGCGATATCTATGTTTGCATTTTTAAAAAATATTTATGACTTATTTTTTGTAAAATGTTGGACTATCATTACAGTAACTTATATCGAATACGAAAAATTCATTCCCTTTAATACAAGTCAAATAAAATAATAAAAACCTTCGAACTCTAATTGGAAAACATTTGAATTGGAATTTTTGCATGGTTTTAACATTTTATTTAACTTGTTTTGAAACGAATTAATTTTTCGTAATTGATATACGTTACTGTAATGATATTTCAACGTTTTGTAAAAAAAGTCAGAAGTATTGAGAAAAAATTGCAATCTTTGATATTGCATAACTCCATATAGGTCATCGCTGCTTTAATATTTACGACTCATAATATTAGGTCCTTACATATGAAATTGGCGTTTTGCCGTACTGGTAAATTTGATCTCAAATATCTTCTCTTTGATTAAGAATTCCAAATTCAAATTTATACAGCTATTTACTCATGTATTTGTGTTTTGAAAATTATAATTCATTTGTTTTTTCCTCAACTGTTTTTTTTCTTTGCGTCACTCAGTTTACAAAATGAAAAACTTGAAATATCGCGTTATTTACGAGTACGAGCACCAGTGCTGCAGAAACGGCTCGAAGGATTAATGATGTGTATGGCGACGGTGCCGCAAAAGAAAACACAGTGCGTTTTTGGTTCCAACGTTTTCGTTCTGGAAATTTCGACCTGCAGAACAAGCCCCGTGGACGGCCGGAGACCAAAGTTGATAATGAAGAATTGAAGGCTATTGTGGAAGCGGATCCATCGCAAACCACATCCGAGTTAGCTGCAGGCTGCGGTGTTAGTGATAAAACTGTTTTAATCCACTTGAAGCAAATTGGTAAGGTGAAAAAGCTTGAAAGGTGGGTACCTCACGAATTGAGTGAAGCAAATCAACAAACGCGCGTTGACTGCTGCGTTGCATTACTCAACCGGCACAATAATGAAGGGATTTTAAATCGAATCATTACCTGTGATGAAAAGTGGATCCTGTACGATAATCGGAAGCGCTCATCGCAATGGCTGAACCCTGCCGAACCAGCCAAACCATGCCCAAGCGAAAATTGACTCCAAAAAAGTTACTTGTGAGCGTTTGGTGGACTAGTGCTGGTGTCGTTCACTACAGCTTTCTTAAATCTGGCCAGACGATTACGGCAGATGTCTATTGTCAGCAACTGCAAACCATGATGGAAAAGCTAGTTGCTAAACAACCGAGGCTGGTTAATTGCTCTAGGCCACTGCTGCTTCATGATAACGCTAGACCACACACTGCACAACAGATGGCTACCAAATTAGAGGAGCTTCAATTGGAATGTCTAAGACATCCACCGTACTCTCCGGACCTTTCCCCAACAGATTACCATTTTTTTCGAAATTTGGATAACTTTTTGCAAAGGAAAAAATTCAACTCCGATGGGGCGTCCAAACCTCCTTCAAAGATTTTATTGATTCCCGTCCGAATGGTTTTTTTAGTAAAGGGATCGATGAACTACCTATGAGATGGCAAAAGTGCATAGATAGCAATGATACATACTTTGATTAAATATATATATTATAATAAAAAAAAATCGGCTTTATGTTCCTCCATACTAAACACCAATTTCATATGTAAGGACCTAATATTTACGAGGAACATAGTCCTGCGAGGTTATTAATGTTTTCCAAATAACCCTGTATATGTAGTGTAACTCTAACATCATCATAATAGAGAATTAGTAAAAATTTGACACAAATTCAAAATTTGAGAATTGAGATTTAGAAATATTTTTCTACTTCTATGTGCTTCTAATATAGTAATACTATTATATTAACGCAATCTAATTCTGTTAATGTTGCCTTTGATATTACAGTTTGAAAATATTTAATGATCTGTATGGAATAAATGATTAGAGGTAAAAATGCTACTTTCAATATCAGGAGAATACAGCTGTTTGTTAAAGAAGCATTTTATCAAAAGCATTATTTTAAAATCTCCGCTCTGGTTCTAAAATCACACATTTACAATTGACAGTTGAGATATTATCTCCATTTCTTATTTTTACCGTAAAATTGTTCCTCTCCCGTTGAGCATATTAATTAATCGGTCTTGATCTGGTGATTAATGTGATCTAAAAAACACAATATATAAAACAATACAAAACGGCGGTAATGAAACCTGTGTTTAAATTCCATACGGCCTTAGCCGCGGGCATTTTGCAAAGTCTGTAAATAAAAATGTAGTTCGTTCAACTCCAGGAACGGACTCCGTGGGGCAGTGTAAATGCAAATTTTTACATCTATTATTTTTGTAAACTGTAATTTAAATGTCAGTGGCTCATCGCTTTACAGTTACGTAATTTATTTTGGGATTTCTCCAAAATATACCAATAAGTCTGTTGAGTTTTTGTTATTATTAATTAAGAGTCATGTTGGAGTTCATTTTTTTGTATCCGAGGAGGCGTCGGTGATTTTTTTACACAGCACCGCATCAGAGAGACGTAAGGCACAAATTCTATTTGCAGGGGCGTGCACCGTGTACCCCATCTTATACGAGGTTGTAACATTCTCTAGCTGGACACCTAAGCTAAATACCTATCTATAAAGTTCAATAATATAAGTTTTACGAAAAGCCCAAAGCTTGAGACTTTAAGCTACCGCATCGAGCTTTATTACAACTTTTGTGACTTTAAGCACACACTTTATGCTTTAAGCTACTAGATAAAAACTTAAGTCGAACTTAGAACTTCGGAAGTATATTTACATGAAAGCTAATATTTTTTTTTTTTTTTTTTTTTTTTTTAAGAATTTTTATTTTCAAAATTGGCCAGTCGTGATCTATCTAGTGGTTAGGAAAATTCCCCCTCCATTGTGTCCGTAGCTATCCAAAATTCTTTTGATACGCGGTGAGATTCGTATTCTTATTAACGCGACTAGACTAATATAGATCGAATTCTTACCTAACTATGGAAATAACAAACGCACGTAACTAATCCGTACTCGTCCTTCTAGAAACCGCTCTAGAACTCTACAGTTTCGCCTATATGAGAGATAGCCGATATCGTCCACGTCCGGAGTTGGCCTAAAAGCCAATTATATGCGGCGTAGCCTAGGTATAAACGCTAGTAGCAAAACTCCCTTACATTGAACCGCCATAACTATAATACCATCGGGGTTAAAATACTGTAATATAAAACAATACAATCGTTGCCAAGTTAACGGCATACGCGAAAGATTCCGCCCGCATTGATTATCAACATCTCATAATAGCAGCTTAGAACAGTGTCAGCACAACCACATGCGGCACCCATTTATGACAGATTTACAAGATATAATAGCATACGTTATATTCAAATCACAAGTAAGAAACCTACCGATAGCGCGTCTCACGTTGTCCAATCTGCTCAATCTGTTCATAGTACATAGTAGGGGAAGACAAACATATATATATTCACAACAACTAGGCGCAACAGAGGCTCAGGGCAAGCTTTGTCTGACATTATCGCAGCCCGAGATTCTAAGGGAATGGAAGATACAGATTTGTAAGTGAAATTTAAGAAGTGTCTAACCACTTCTGTTCAAACGTGGATTTTAGCTGCCCCCCCCCCCTGTAGGGGGGAGGGGGATGCGGCCCCAGAGCATCGCCGCATCCGGTGGTTAACTCCTGTTTAGACATAACCTCCCACACTAAGCTGCAGACCAAGATCAAGCCGAGACTCTATTGCTCCTGCTGGAATCCCCCGAAGTCCTCGCTTCCCGGCGACAAACATATCAGGAAGAAATCCCGCGTCTGATATTAAGGTTTGTATATTGTCCCGCGAGGCAGTCAAATTGACTGGTGTATAATGATGAGGATCCCACGTTGCGGCTACATGAGCCGGATTATTATGATGTTTACTGATGATTAAAGGGCTGAATGAACTAACTGGGTGACTGGAAAAGACTCTCCCTTGAGCGCGTCAGTCAGAGCCATGTTAGCATCGCCAAATATAGTTGATGTGATTGATCCCACGGTGTAGTCTTATTGACTAGAGATATTAAATGATGGTAAAACAGCATGATTATTACAGTTGATTGTGTAGTTCCTGATATGTTTCTCGCTGGCCGGGAAGAGAGAACCCCGAAGGTCTCTGTCTACAGCAAGTTAGAAAAGGTGGTGACTGATGAGAATGATGGTGTTAGTAATGCCATCGCGCGCCTGAATGCGGTCCCGATCATAAAAATTGATTGTTAAACTGCTAACAGATCTCGTTCATTAAAGCGGCCCCGAGCATAAGTATTGACTGTCGAACTGCTACCTGCATCTTATAATTTCTCGTTCATGAGGAACGTCCTATCTCGTCCTTGAGTACGGAGTTATTACATTCACATACATTCAGAACCAGAGCCCGAGCTCGTCGAGCCAAGGGGAGTGAAAGGACGTAGGGGCTTCTTCCCTCCGGCTGTGTTTGAGGCACGACGCTCTGGTCCGATTCGAAATGCTTCACCTTTGCTTGACTGAACACATTTTAACTGTGTGGAGGCTTTGCGCAATTCTACTTAGACCCACCCAGAGTGTCCCCGCAGTCCCGTTCATCCCCTGGATCGAGAACACGCACCCCGTCATTTGATCCCAGTTACATACAACTATCTGTATCGCGAGTGTATCTCTTTCTTCAATCCCCTTAATTTGCTTCTCATAGTTGCTCGTCCATGCGGAACGCCCTGTCTCGTACGTTGATGAGGTCCCGAACGAAGGTTTTGATTGAGGTACGGCTACCTGAGTCTTTTGCTGACATTCATGAACATTCATATCCGGAATTCGAGCTCGTCGGGCCAAGGGAGTGAAAGAACGTAGGGGCTTCTTCCCTCCGGCTGTGTTTGAGGCACGACGCTCTGGTCCGATTCGAAATGCTTCACCTTTGCTTGACTGAACACATTTTAACTGTGTGGAGGCTTTGCGCAATTCTACTTAGACCCACCCAGAGTGTCTCCGCAGTCCCGTTCATCCCCTGGACCGAGAACACGCACCCCGTCATTTGATCCCAGTTACATACAACTATCTGTATCGCGAGTGTATCTCTTTCTTCAATCCCCTTCATTTGCTTCTCATAGTTGCTCGTCCATGCGGAACGCCCTGTCTCGTACGTTGATGAGGTCCCGAACGAAGGTTTCGATTGAGGTACGGCTACCTGAGTCTTTTAGCTGACATTCATGAACATTCATATCCGGAATTCGAGCTCGTCGGGCCAAGGGAGTGAAAGAACGTAGGGGCTTCTTCCCTCCGGCTGTGTTTGAGGCACGACGCTCTGGTCCGATTCGAAATGCTTCACCTTTGCTTGACTGAACACATTTTAACTGTGTGGAGGCTTTGCGCAATTCTACTTAGACCCACCCAGAGTGTCTCCGCAGTCCCGTTCATCCCCTGGACCGAGAACACGCACCCCGTCATTTGATCCCAGTTACATACAACTACCTGTATCGCGAGTGTATCTCTTCTTCAATCCCCTTCATTTGCTTCTCATAGTTGCTCGTCCTTGCGGAACGCCCTGTCTCGTACGTTGATGAGGTCCCGAACGAAGGTTTTGATTGAGGTACGGCTACCTGAGTCTTTTAGCTAACATTCATGAACATTCATATCCGGAATTCGAGCTCGTCGGGCCAAGGGAGTGAAAGAACGTAGGGGCTTCTTCCCTCCGGCTGTGTTTGAGGCACGACGCTCTGGTCCGATTCGAAATGCTTCACCTTTGCTTGACTGAACACATTTTAACTGTGTGGAGGCTTTGCGCAATTCTACTTAGACCCACCCAGAGTGTCCCCGCAGTCCCGTTCATCCCCTGGACCGAGAACACGCACCCCGTCATTTGATCCCAGTTACATACAACTACCTGTATCGCGAGTGTATCTCATTCTTCAATCCCCTTCACTATTCCATTTATACAACAATCACGTGACTAACCTCGAGAGTCTAGCACCGGTAATAAGATCTCATTATGCTACGTTGGAAGTTAACATTGCATAACCGGACGGAATGCCTATTTCCCGCGATCATATTCAATTTGTAAAACGCAATAATATGTATTTATATATGTTAGTAAAACGTTTGAAATGCAGAATGCACGTATGATGACCTCGCTTCTATCCTAAAGATAATTAAGATATAATCCCGACGTTACGTCCCGACATCAGTACTAATTTGTTTCCGCGTCCGTTACCGTCGAACTCTGAACCCACGTAATGAAATGAATAGTGACCATGAGACAATGACAAATTATATAGCACGAACATTCCATTTGATACACATAAGAAAACATCAGGAATAAATAATATCAAAGGTTCTTATCTTAGTTCTGTAGTTGGTCTGCTTCTGAGATGGCATCCTGATCCGAAGTAATATAACTCTCCAAAATTGAGCAATTACCAGCGCCTGTGTAGCCCTTCATTTCCCTTGTATATATATTTTAATATCAGCGCCTGTAAAACTGTATTAGATCCTAGAAACAAGAAAACTATTCCCTCTACGCCGAGCACATACAGAACATAAACCCCTTCAATCTAGTTCATCCACGGTTATGCAAAAAGGCGAAAGAATAGTAATAGTAAAAGGTCCTTAACTGACAGAAGTTGAAGTTCTCTGCAAACTGTCCATATCTTATAGTGGCGCCTGTGTATTCCAATAACAACTTTCCAGTCATGTATTTAACATAACGTCCTCCTTGTGTGTATGTGTGCTGCAATATCTGTCATCCAGTTAGTGATTCCCAAAATAGTGTTTTCCTTGTATATATATATATATATATTTCAATATCAGCACCTGTAAAACTGTATTAGATCCTAGAAACAAGAAAACTATTCCCTCTACGCCGAGCACATACAGGACATAAACCCCTTAAAACTAGTTCATCTACGCCGTACAATGATATCACATGCAGACATGACCAATATAATTACAAATATGCTTGCGTCCCGCCGACTGGACGCCTGTGTTTTCCAATAACAACTTTTCAGTCATGTATTTAACATAACGTCCTCCTTGTGTGTATGTGTGCTTCAATATCTTCCATCCAGTTAATGGTTCCCAAAATAGTGTTTTCCTTGTATATATATGTCAATATCAGCACCTGTAAACCTGTATTAGATCCTAGAAACAAGAAAACTATTCCCTCTACGCCAAGCACATACAGGACATAAACCCCTTAAAACTAGTTCATCTACGCCGTATAGTGATATCACAAGCAGACATAAACAATACAATTACAAGTATGCTTGCGTTCTCCCCCACATTGGTGGAAATATTCGCATTCGTATTCACCGAATAGTTGGCCTGATATTCGTATTCATGAAGGTAGTATTCGTTGCATCAAGGTTATTATATTTACAAGTATGTTCAAGTTCCCCCACCTTGGTGGAAATATTCGCATTCGTATTCACCGAATAGTAGGCCTGATATTCGTATTCATGAAGGTAGTATTCGTTGCATCACTCTCGATAATAAAATCATATAGATAAATAATTACGGTAACTCATAAAAATATATGATATTACTTATATTAAACGAACAAAACAAAACAATCTGTCATATTAGTAAATAACGTGATCACGGAAGACCGAAGGTTAACTACCCCTGAACACACCGCGAACTGCCCACAATAGTGAATAATGTTCTAGAAAACATTTCAAATATCTAATATTGAATGAATAAAACAATGTCATATGAAAACTATCACGGTTACTGAAGACCGAAGGTTAACTACCCCTGATCAAACCGCGAACTGCCCACAATAATGGAAAATGTTGTAGAAACATTTCAAATATCTAATGTTGAATGAATAAAACAATGTGACTATGAATAACAATCGCAATTAAGGAATATATACAATTCGAAACACGTCTTTATAAGAACTTGATAGGAACAAATCGTGTTTTCAACGGTTGCCTAATGATACGCAATACAAACATGTAACGAGTTCAAATAAACCACACATTCATGTTTTAATAAAATAAATATAAAATCCAGATGCATTTTTAAAATATATTGTTTGTAGGAAATTCCTCGCACGATTTGAATTTATAACACACTGACAATCGTGATATCAAAACCCCATAAATACTCCGATCCCAATTATTTCCAAACAATACAAATCACATAGAAATCCGTGTATTCAATCGCCAGTATAGATAACAAAGCATTCTTTAGCATAATAATACATCCGCCCTGAAGAACCTCTCGTACATTCCGAACCTCGCGACATTGAATATGCATAATTATACTGAATTTTAAAACCCACAAACAAACCCGAAACACTTTTCGTCAGTAAGGTATTCCATTTTAAAGCCTTTATATCTTTGGTAATATATGAATATCGAATTTAAATGATTTTTCATATGAACAGCGACAGAATTATATATTTCATAAGCGTTATGCAATAATTCACAGTCGCCACATTACGATTTCTAGTACATTAAATCCGAAGCGCGTATAGTAATAATTATCACTAGGCCCAAAATACGTAACAAAACAACCCACAACATGTTTTAATAATTGTTACGATCCAGAAAGTTCTAAATTGAATACACGAAAAAGGCAATAGAAATAAATAATATTGAAAATGCTTAGCTGTTCACTGTTCCAATTCTCTTTGAATTATTATCAACCTCTGGCTTTTTCCTCGATCCAGCCAAATTATCTTCCTTCCTGACTCTCCTCGACAAAGCCTCCGCCGACCTTCAAGCTGAAAACTCAAGTGCCGCTTTCTAATTTGTAACGCCTAACAATCGTCCCTATCTCGCGCCATCTTTGATTCCAACTCGCGTGTAAAAGTCAAAGTCTAACTCTAAAGACGCGTTTCATTGGTCAGATTCGGTGCTAACGCCCGCGTCTGTGATTGGACATCTCGTTAAACAAAATAACATAAAGCCTGCTTTACACGCCCGCGTGCAGAGATAATAAAGCTCGTCCGCATCTACCTATCCGGCAAATATTTAATTATAGAGTATTTAACGGTTTGTGAAGCTTCTCTTTATTATAAACTTTAGCAGATAGATATTTTCGTATAATTTTTCAGCAATGTCTATTTGAATAGGCCAATATCGTTACAGTACCATTGTGTAATATCACTGTAGCCGGAGCTTTCTGTCTTTCTTGTAGATTACGAGGACTAAAACTCTATAACTTAAAAAAAAAATTAAAAAATACACTAATGTTTAAAAATATTCGCATATTGACTTAGATATTTCACATTCAAAGCACACCAAAACGCAAGAAAGCAGAAAGACCAAATCTACTTAGCTCCATATATCTACAACAAAATACCAAAAAAGACAATAAACTGAATAAGAATTCAGAAAACAACTGACAGAAAGGCTAATGGGATAAGATAAACAGCAATTTGAAATTATTGTTATAATAAATAAACACAAAAAATACAATAAAACATTAAATAATAATAAAAGAGCAAAATAATTGTGTGGTGATATTTTAATGTAATTCATAAAAATAAACTTTGTTTTCACCACTTCTGTATTGAAAAATATTAACATGGTTCAGAGCTCATTGCCCTTTCGTCAGGATACAATTGTGTATTAACAAAATAAATAAAAAAACATCGAAGTATTGACAACCAAAATATAAAAATTATAAATGGGAAATGAATAATAATGAAGTACCTCCTACAACCTACAAAGTACATGAAACCAAATTAAAACTATTTGTAAAAAGGACTTAATTATTTATAATATTCAATTTACTATTGGAACTTTTTCTTATTTCCAAAATTTCTAATTTATCAAACTGTGATTCTGTATAAATTATTTGTAAAATTTGTACACCCTTATTAATATCAAAAGAACAATCCATTGCCAAAAGATGGTTAGATATTCGGAACAATTATTACTATTTAAACACCTCAAGTGTTTCTCAACTCTCACTTCAAATTTTCTACACTTTTTTCCTATATAAAAATAATCACAATCATTACAAATCAATTAGTAAACAACCGATTTTTTTAAATTATCCTCATTCTTACCTATTATTAAAAATACGTATTATTTTACAAGTTTAAAAAAAAATTATTATTAGTAAAGATAGCTTGGTTGAAAGACATTTGAGATATTTTTAACTATTGAATTTGAAATTTGATTATTTATAAATACAAATTTTCTCCAATGCTTTTCAATATCAAATATTGTAGGGTAAACGAAATATTAAGAAAAACTTCTTCCTATATTTTTTATTTAACTATTTTATTTTGTCCAGTATCTCTCATTTACTTCCTAAAACTTACAGTAGGTAATAGAACTAAACGTTTGTACAAGGATGATCATAATAAAATATTGAAAGTATGCAAAATATTATGATCAAAAATACAATATAATTCTAGAAGAAATGATAAATAATATTAATATACACACTGACACGCACCATAACTATGCAACCAGATCGACAGGACGAACAATGAGAATACCAATCACTAACAACGTGTATGGCGAAAGAAAAAGAGATTATATTGTGCCAAGAATCTTTAATAAATTAGATAAAAAATTCTTTGAGATGATGCAAGACAAAAAAACTCCATTGGCTTCAAAAAAGTACAAGCTAAAAGAATATATAATAAAGCTATGTACCTAATCTTACATTAATTTATAATTACATATCATGTATCACTTGTAAAAATCATGCAATACTCGATAATGACCTACACTATAATCTTCATTATAAAATAAAAAATATTGTCAAATATTGAAGGCAATCATGCCGTAAAACTGCTGTGCAGTTTGGCATATGTATAATGTAATGTCTCAAAAAAAAAAAAAAAAAATACTACATGTATTTCAAATAGTTCGCACTTTTACTCGCTTTACTAGAATAAAGTGCTTTGTAAAAAGGGCGAGCGTTCGTGATAAATGTTCACTGAATACGCAGCAACTAATGCACACAGTGAATTAATCTTTCTGTCCTATTTAGAACATATAGAAAAAAGGTTTTTAAAATTCCTGTATTTTTTTTAGTTTTCCTACACATTTCCAACAAACTACAAGATTGAATTGAACTTATATATAAATTCCTTATATATCGTATATAAAATATAAAAGAGACCGTGTTGCCAGTTTAAAGCAGCAATTTGAGGAGAGCAGATTGCGGGGTCCCTGGTCAGAGAATGGCATCGGCATTCTTTGGTATTTTTTAAAATTTTTGCTTGAAATTTTCATCAGACATTCACACCTCAAGCTTTAAGAAAATGTAAAAATTTTAAAATCGATTTTATCGAAATGTCTAGGTACCTAGGTACTCCCCCTTAAACTTTTATTTATTCCGGAGTTGCGTACACTGAGAGTGCATTAAAACACAACCCGGTTGTGTTTCGATACAATTCGATACGAAATTCAATTTCCCTCCTTACGCGGCGCGTTACAATGCATTCGCACGAATGCCATTAGCGATTCCCCTATCGGGGGGCGCGCGACGCCGGCGCCGGTGCCGGGCGTCGGCTGGTCTGCGAAGCCCCCTTAACCGCGGCCCAATCAGGGGCGGCCTGCCGCGGCGCCCCCTCGGCGCTCACCTGCTCGGGAACCCCGGCCGAAGGTAAACCAGGTAGGAGTACCGAGAAAAATACCGAGGGGAAGTCACTTGAATGATTGTGAACGATTGAAACTGGGAAATAAAAGTGGCGGCGTCGCTACGTCGAGTGACAATTAATTTCGTAGAAAAAAACATAGTTACAAAACATGTTTATTCGTTATATGAGGGGAACGATAGCAAAGGCAGAAATATTAAAAAAATATGAAAGAATGTCGTATATGTGCACATAAAAAGAAAATTTCTTTAAAACCTCCATTCACAAATATAGATATCTAATTTTAATCTGGTTTACGGGAATGACAAATTTCGTCCACAGGTGGCGGTGGTAAAAATACTACTCACATTTGAAAAAAGATGTACAAATTAAACATAAACACAACTGTCAAATGTGGGTGGAATTAGTGAACTTTACATTGTGTAGAATGATCACTTAAGCCAGCAGTACGGTAGGTTGTAAACCCCATGAACACACTAAAAGACTTCCATACCCACTTTCCCATATAAGTAATAGCTTCGTCTCTATGAGACTTCTATGATATATATTGATTAATGATGTCCCCCTGGGGATAAAATCCATTATAGTGTTCTTGAAAAATTTGGACATACTCAAAATATTTCGAATTAATTCATCACTAATTAATTCACTAATGACGAAAGTATGGCAAATCCATTTATGATAGCGTAAAGAATGAAGACATTAGAAATTAATGTAAAGCTGATCTCAGCACAATTCATAGAATCAAAAAACGGTCGCTTAGGTGTTTTGGGCATATTAAGCGAATGAATGAGGAAAGAATGGTAAGACAGATATGTAATGCAAGTGTTGACGGCGCCAGAAAGAGAGGGCGACCGCCGAAGACGTGGCGTGACCAGATTAACCAGATACTAGAAAATTGTCCCGTTAGAAGCCTCAACAACCGTCGAGCTTGCATGCGAAGATGTATGACTGTTGAGGAAGTGAGATTTGTATGTCAGGACAGAAGAGTGTGGCGCTCTATCCTTTCTGCTTACTCCCACGAGGAAACGGCGTGATGGTAAGTAAGTGAGGTAATTAATTTCGGGACGAATAATTTTCATTCATTCGTCCCTAGCCACGGCACGTGACAATACTATTGTTTGTGTTTTTAGTACAATATATTACTATAGTTTTATTCGTACGCGAAGCAAAATCACTGTAATGCAACAGTAATAGATGGACGTCTGTCTGAGCGTATGAATGAGACGGGAGATAAAAAGGGAAAATGGGATTAAATGGGATGCGACGTGCGGGCGCGCGCCAATGAGAAAGCCAGCACGAAAGCACGCACTTGGAGAGCTAATTAGAACCGTTAATTGTACCTCGTCTCGATCGTCTAATATGTACGGAACAAATAAACCTTGAAGAATATTCTGACACCGAGGATCCCAGAATTCCCGACAAAAAGATCCATTCTAGGACAACGGAAAGTATCTTTATGAAATTGTGTTCTCAATTTTTACTCCCTTTCTTTTAACTCGTAGCGTTTGCGGTTTGTTGTCTGCCGGAAAAACTTTGGATCGATTTTTAACCCTTTTCCCGTGATCCAATCGAGCTGTCAATCAAATCCAATTTACAGGCAGACTCGTGGCGACGATAAAAATGATCTAGCAAATTTTCGTTTAAAAAAAATAAATTATAGCATAATTTTGGATTTTTCGAAATTTTAATGGATTTTTCAAATTGGAATCAACAATACAAATGAGTAATGACCCCGACGCGTGTGGTAGGCACGAAACCCGATTCAATGAGAAAGGGAGTATAATAAAAACATGGTTATTATGGGTTAGTTTTTATTTTTATCACTTTATGCTCGCGCTTGTACCGGTACGGGTGAATTGCACGCGGAATTACGCCGGCGCTCGTACCCATACGAGCGGTCATGCTCGTTCTCGTATATATGCGATTTCTATATATATATAGAAATGGTCAGTGCATCACGTGGCCGCGTGGTCCGTGTGAGTAATTTATGCCGTGTATTCGGGCAGCACAAAAAGTTTTTTTTAATTATACGCAAAAAGTAAAAAAAAATTGAAGACATGCGTTTATACGCTTTCTTTGAATACAGGCGTAATTGATTTTCTCACATCACCCTGCATGCATCCAAATACTAAACAAGTTTAAGGCTGGCGCCACATTATGCGGATCTTCCGTCGCGGAACGCCGCTACATTTCTTTCCGTACAATATGTGCTTTTAAAACACGCTGCGCGGACAAACGGTCGGTCGGCCCATTTGCTTTGCCGATTTCATGTTTTTTTTTACGATTTTTCGAACGCCTTCTTCAGCTGTTTATGCGACTCTTGCTTGTGAGTGACGTGATTATCAATTTAATGTGAGTGACGTGATTATTGATTTTAATTGAAGTAATGACCAAAGCACACCGAAAATGTTATAATAATATATAATCATCCATTTTACGTAAATGTTGAAAGTTTTAGAGCTTTAGCTAGTCGCGAAATTGGTGAAAAATCAATTACTAGATTCCACAACAACAACAAACAGACAGTTAAATAGAAGCATTTAACAATCGATTAATATTGGATTATTTCTTGAAAAAAGTCTGGACGTGAAACGTTAATTGCTTGCTTACATCACTATAATTGATAATAGTGATGGCGTTATAGCTCCAAATACTACACAGGGGTGTATAAAAATACATTTTTGAACTGTACAGCACAACTTGAACCACACAACGGGATGAAAGCCTTGGCACACATCAAATAACCTAATTCCAGAAATGTTGGCAAACAACCCTACCGAACCTACCCTCGGACTGAACAACACATATTCGTTTATTTAATTTTATTTATGTAAGGGATGACGGCGATTAGATATTTATGTAATATTATTATTGCGTGGGGGTCTGACCCACGTCAGGGCCGAATCCGCCCCGACCGTAGACCGGATTTTGTGTGGGCGGATTCAAGGCTAAAGGGAAGAAACAGAAGCCTTAAAACGTTCTGCGCTATAAGAAAGGGAAAACAAAAAAGTTTGAAAGTAATTCTGCTTCTGAGCGGTCGCTCACAAGAGTGACCCAGAGAAGCGAAAACATAATACACAGTATGTCCCAAAGAGAGCAGATATTGCTTGCCCAACGTAACTTGGCGTGCGGCGAATTTTGAACTAAAACCCGCCCCGCCCGCACCCGGCGGTAACCCCTCGCCCTGTCATTCATTACAATTTTGTATTTGATCGGGAGCTGTGACACCTTGATTACCAATATACACTGAATTATTATGTCCAAAACATCCTAAACAGTCCGGGATGGTGCAATAACAATTTCCAATGAAGTATTAAAGTTTTGCGAAGCTGAAAAAGCGAATAATGGACCGATATTACCGTCTGACAGTTTGACAGATAGAACGACCGCCATTACTGCATGGTTACTTTAGTGATGCCCGACCAAATTTCTGTATTTAATACGACACCGGTCACCGGACATTCTGTACATTATCTATTATGTAATAAATTTACACCCTGACAACTTCTGTTACGCGACAGGGACGCCCTTCCTCGCACGCCAAGTTATAGTGGTACGTCTATAGTATTATTATTTTTAATATTTTTGAATTTTTAAGCCTTAAAAATTAAGGTACATATTCAAATTTAGAGCATGTAGTTTGGCATTTTAACAAAATATTAGTTATGTTAGTATAAAACCACAAACGGAGATTTTTAGTCTACCGGATTCGAGACGTACCCGTCTCTTCGTCAGGACAACCACTACACCAGCCTCTAAATACTACTACGTATATGGTTGTGGTGTGTAGTGGTATTGACATGCTAATGTAGTGGTTGTCCTGACGAAGAGACGGGTACGTCTCGAAACCGGTAAACAAAAAACCTCCGTAAGTTGTTATATACTAACATAACTAAGATAGTATTATTGATGGATTTAGCGTTAACGTTGTTGAGATTATACATGATGATTATTAAATTGGGTGAAAAGGGTAAACTATTTCATTATAATTATATATTATATTACTCAAGTTTCGGGGGTATTAGAATCTCTCACAGACAACTTAAAAAATACTCGCATTTGATACTTCACCTGTCGGCGAGAGATTGATTATTATTATATAGTTAGTCTCGTCACTGATATTCTAAAAAAAATATATAAAAATATTCTATGAAGCGGTTTATAAATATCTTTCCTTTTTAGTGTGAATATAATTTATTTCAACTCTAACTCTAATAATCTATATGAAATATGTTAATATACCAGTCATTTGCTATCATTTTTTACTTATATTATGTTAAATATACTTTTAACAAGCTTTTTTTAACTCTCTTTGTCTGTTGTTGTGTTAATTGATTTTTCAGCAACTTGCCGAGTAACTAGAACTCTGATACTTTCAACATTTACGTAAAGTGGGTGACTATACATTATTAAATCATTTTCGAAATAATTTGGTCATTATTTAGATTTAAATTAATAATGACGTCGTTCACAAACGAGAGCCGCAAAAACGGCTGAAGAGCATTCCGTTCTAAAATTTGTTTTAAACTTTAAAACAACGTGTTTAATATTTGAATACTGCGCGGGTGATGTTAAAAATCGATTACGAATGTATACAAAGAAAGCGTGTAAAAGCACATCTTTATTTTTATTTACTTCTATGTAACATGTTTATGTATATGGCAAGTTTATGTATACGTATGTTTATGTATAAGTTTATATGGCAAAGATCTCTAGTAACTCGGCGCGCTCGTTTATTAATAAAAATATTACAAACAAAAAAAACAAACTTAACATAAAATTGACAATTGTTTCCTTTTCAGACAAATTATTTAAAATCACATTGTTTGCCTTCTTAGTGACACCCTTTAGGGGATGGAAATAGGATGAAGCCTACTGACCTTTGAATCACGTATCGCACAAGCTGAAAGGGATGATGATGCTGCTTACGATGCGTGTACATAGACGAGACTTAGCTCTCGAGTCTCTGAGATCTTTAAAGTACACGTAGCCCTCGGTTTACGCCGCAATCTCGTCTCTGAAAGAAGTGAAAATAATGTTTAACACTAATGAAGCTAAATTATAAAGTCTCACAGAGGCGAAACTATGTCTATGAGAAACGTGTATGTATGGAAGCCTCTTATACGATGGCCCAGGATTGTGTGAGCTGGCTAAGTGATCGCTCTACACAATGCAACGTTCACCAATTCCATAGTAAGTAATTATTAATTATTATTAATAATCCATTTTTTTAAACTTTAATATATGATCCAAATCTGAAAACATTTCGTTTATTTGAAAGAATTATGCCAGAGACATCTGTAGTCTATTCTCATGAACTATTAGTATACATAGTTTCCCAACTGATAATGCTACCTCTTTATTTTAAATTGGAGTATTAACCAATTTTATTTGTAATGTATGTACGATATTCTTCGGAATTTCATACCTACGTATGAAAATATTGTTAATTTCTTCTTCTACCCTATTGGGTCGGGGTCCCTGCACCTCATAAAAGGTTCCAACTTTTCTTGTCTTGGGCTTCGATCTCCACGTCAACACAATTTTGTTGCAACCTTGCTTCGCAGCAGTCCTCCAACTGTTTCCGCTAGCTCCTTGGTCTTCTGCCTTCTGGTCTTGCTTGGAATATCCGCTTCGATAGTCTATTTGCCGGCATCCGCAAGCCACCGTAGCCACCGTAACCTGTATTTATCGATAAACATCAATAAGGGTTCCATTTCAAGACATTCTCTTATTTGAGTATTTCTGATCCAGTCTCTTCCGGTAACTCCTGCTATTTTTTGTAGAAATCCCATCTCGGCGGCCTGTAGCCTTGAGGGTCCAGTGCTAGTGGCCGTACACGAGGGTTGGTCTGAAAGCTGATTTGTGTACTGCCAACTTTGCTCGCTGGGTATATATACAGGGATCGTGATACCTGGTTCACTTTGTTGGTTTCAATCTTGATATGTTATTGTTAATGTTTAATACAATTTATTTTATTTATTTGTATATTTCAATTTAAATTGAATATATATATTTTTTGGTTGGACTGTGCCTGTCTCACTAGAAATATCTGTGTTGAGACAGGCATAGTTTACATTCGCATGTAGATACAAAATGTAGTTTGTAGACAAATAGTAAAATAATTATTTGTATTTGATGAAGTATTGTATATTAAAGTAAAATAATAAAAAATATATCTTATATGATGTTACAGTGTGAGTTAGTGTGTTTGGGTAGGTGTGCCTCTTTCATCTCTCCCGTGTTTCGGATCCACTGTTTTATTTTGGATTTTACGTTACAATTAATGTACATCTTCAGTGTGGCCACCATACTTGGATCGTCATACAAAACTTCATGATGCAACTTCCCGACAAGCCAACTTCTCACAAGTCAACTCTGTCTGACAGCCCAATTTGCCGATAAAAAGTTATTTCACTTTTTAAGACTTGTATTTGCATATTTTTGCGAGAATATACATAAATTTTTTATCCGTTAAAATACCCAACTGATCAATTTAATTACAACTATATTTGAATAATACATTTTTCTAGTGGGTCACCTAATGATATTTCATTTAATACCATTCCTATAAATTGTTTTATTTTAATAATATAAAAAAATAATTTTAAACAAATTTTTTAACACAATATTTACTAAAAAACAAACACATCAGTATATTAAAAATTATTCTAGGTATGGTACGAAATGAATAATATAGGGGTTACTTAAGTTCTTAGGTAACCCATTAGAAAAAATTTACTAAGAAAAAATACACCGCGATGGCATAAGCCGAGTCTCTGTCATTGGATCGGGCGGACCTTTTGACTTGACACTTATTGACACATTTTCACTTGCTCCCGGAGCTTCTCTCCACTGCTAAATAAATATATTCAACGTAATATTTTTTTCATTTCACGAACTCCAACTCTTCCCTTAACATTTAAGAATTATCCACCCTCTTATGCGCCGGTACGACAGTAAACCTGAACTGAATGTCAAGTGCTAGTTATTTTCAAGTGAATTGTTTCGTTTGTGGAATCTAAATATCACACTCGGCAAAACATTTTAAAACCGCTTTGGTCCGTAGAGCACGTGGTTAAAAGGTTTCTAATACGTCATTACGATGAATATTAAAAAATACGTGAGAATCTCCAAGAAAGCGAAAACGACATTGAAAAACAAATTACAAAAACCACTTCTCACTCAATTACGGCTAAAAGGTTTTACTAACGTTTGGCACTGATTATAAAAGATTTGGAATAAAGGCGAAATAAGGAATTGACTTGTCCTTTATTAAGAGTATTTCAGGTCAATTAATAATATCGTAACGAGATGCTAGAATCCGGATTAATTTCAGATAATCGGAACTCTGGAACGCCTTACAACACACTCTGGAAATGACTGGGATAATCTATAAAACACTGGAAAAGTCGAGGAAATACTAAGAATGTATAAAATAGTCTCAAATATTTTAAAAAACTACGCGTTTTGTATAAAACGCGAAGCCAGAGCCAATCGTCTTTATTTATTTATTTTTATTTATTTGTTTGGAAATATTAACACATATGTTATGTATAAGTGTATAAGAGTGCAAATAGATTGTAATGATCTTATTAACTTATATCCTAATAAATTTCACATAAAAATAATTTTGAAGTAATACATAGTAATAATATAAGTAAATTAAAATAAAAGACATAGGTAGTAACAGTAGGGAATAAAACATAATAAATGAAATAACAATATTAAATATAACACATTAAGGAATGTCTAACTTTAATTACATCTTGCATCGCAGCATTGAATCAATATGATAATAATAATAATAATCAAGGCAATGAAATGGGGCGAACTTGTATCACCGCCGGAATGGCACATCACGTATTTAATTAAGATTTGGTTTAGTTGGATTGTGCTGTCGTAAACCGAATAACAAATTGCATATTTTCATTATAAAATCATTAAAAAATCGGTTTTACGTAAAACATCGGCCGTGGCCGCGCATCACCCACTATTTGCCGCGAAGCGACGGTCTCGGCAACAAACGAGCTGTGATGGCTGATACGTTTCTGCAAGTGACTGTGTAAAAATCAACGTCTGTTATTAAATTCGAGAACGGCTGAACCGATTTTGATACTTTTTTTAATTATAAGCTATACATCATCAGTTTTCCGCATCAATAGACTAAGCAGCCAGAGTGCAAATATGAAAATGTTTATAAAGTACTTACATAAAGAAAATATATTATGTGTTGTATAATTATTATTTTTGGGTACAAATGGTTCGCGTCTTTGCAAAGTTCTATCTTTGTAGTAGTCTACGTTCGAGTTTGCTCGCCCGGGGTTCAAGCCACATCTCTGGCCGTTTGATTTCGTTTTTTTAACCGTGAATTCGAACAAAATTACGGACGTTACACGAAGTTACGGGGACAAACAGACGGATGGACGGACAGACAACGAAATTATTATAATTGGGATTATAAATATAATCTAAACAATTTTTTTGAATTTGCTAAAAATTCTCTGGAGCTGCTGGTGTCACCCCAAATAGTGTGGAGTGCAAGGGGTTAAGCTGGTCGGGACAAACATACAAAGGATCCAACATCCTGAGTGTTTGTTCTTAGAACCACCTTCGTACGCCGCCCACATCGTGCTTGGATTTGGAAAATTAAGAGGCTTTACGAGGAAAGGGGGGATCAGCAGTAAGAGCTGGTGGGATTTATTTTGCTGGGAGTATTTTCTAAAGATTCATAATATGTGTACATCTTATATACGTATGTATATATTGATATCTTATTTTTTATATAAGGGAAGGAGTGTAGAGGAATGGAGCGCCAGGGATGTGGGGCTTTGGGTATAAAAAATCGGCCTTTTCAATTTATCGAAATGTTCGAATGCGCAAAGAAGGTATTGGTAAGTACCTACCTCACAGGTAAGGTGAGCAGGATGTTAATCATTGATAAAGAAAGTTAAGATTTGTAACGTTTTAATCTAACTTTTTTGAATATGTCGTTCGAGGTTAAAACGAATGGAGTAGGTATAAATAATAATTATTTTCTTCTTATTATAATTTATAGAAATGTAACATTATAATTATAATTTATAGAAATTAACTTTTTTACACCACCTTTTTTATTGAAAAAAATTCAACGTGTTTCAGCCAATGGCTTCTTCATCAGGATAAGAAATGTATAATAACAAAATTAAATTTTAACACAACTTAATATCTGAACCCTGTGAGTCGAAACTAGTTGGTTTTAACTCAATAAAGTGGTGTTAAACAAAAAGTTATTTTATTTAAAGATGATTCTAAATTATTCAATTTCAGACCAAAATTATTTATGTGTTAAATGGAAAGTCCTAAATCTTTATCAAAACCGTGATCACTTTCCAATAAATGATTTGAAAATTCAGAAAAACCATGATTATTCAGACATCTCAAATGCTCTTTGAGTCTTATATTAAAATTACGGCCAGTTTTTCCAATATAAAACGCTATACAATCTTTGTACGAAAGTTTACAAACACCTGAATTGTTTAATATATTATCTTTATCTTTGAATTAGAATTGTAAAAATAATAGAAGATAATAATATTATAATTTAAAATATAATGTTATTAATTAATATAATTTTAACTTTCACCTGTTACTAAGTAATAACAACGGGCTCATAAATGAACCTACATCGGTGAAATGTTAATTTTGTGAAAATAATGTTTCATGCTTTGTCATTATCGAACAAAAGGACATTAAATGCTTCACGGTGACGTTAGGTCGCATTGGATTATCACGCAATCATGATCGTAATAGGTCATGTTATGAATAATGTTACGTCATGACGTAGATTTGAATGGCTAGTTTTGGTTATGGGCAACAAAGGGATGCGTTAATTATTATTTGGCAGCGCTGTGATTGGCTAATAATAATAGAGTAGGAGCCAGCGACCGCCAGACTCACGTTACTGTATCAAACCTGAAATATTTTCTGGAGATGTACTCCGTAGTAGGGAAGAAGGTTTGGATATTATGACATTTGAGTTAGGGGGATTTTGGCACATAGCAGGTAATGTACGTACAAAAAATGCGTAAGTAAAACGTTAAAATAGAAGGTATCAGGTAATATTGTTAAACAGTGGCCCGATTAAAACATATACAAAATTTAGATTTGTTATTATAACATAATTGACATAATAAATGCCATTAATTATATGCCATTAATAAATCCTATTAATTACTATCATAACTTACCCATCGAGATACCATGCATCAGTAACATTAAAAATAAAATTTTCTTTAAATCAAACTTAAATTCATAAATCATTTAAACCTATAGCTTTTTTCAAAATAACTTCTATACTTTCATTATCAATTTACCTTTTTACTGTATTAATAAATAACTTGTATACTGTGTACCTATATATTATAACAAGGAATAAGAACTGTGGCTCCCTCATCAGACTCAAGAGCTTCTCTTCACTGATGAGGTCTACATGACTACCCAGTATTTAAAATTTTTTTTTTAATCTGATATGTTATATATAAGAACTGTATTTGTACCATAAATTAAATTTAAAAAAATACTTAAAGATCTCCAAAGCGTTTGGCGGAAGAAATGACCCGCGAAAAGCGATTACTTCTTCCGAGGTCTTAAATTATATGAATTTTCTTGTGGAGTGTTCACTTCTTCTGCGATAGAGGTCGCCAGCGTGCAATATTTACTAATGACATCTTCGGGCTTTTCTGTGACCTCTCTTAAAGGTGGAATCAAAATCGTGAGAACAGGGCGCAAAATACGTGATAGTTTGTATCTGTCGTCTCTATTGAAATTAGGATGTTTATATATTTCAATGGACTCTCTCACTTATCTAGGTAGGTATATGGCGCGGTTCTGACGATTTTTGTCTTGTCACATCTGATGAAATAACCCTTTGGATGCATGTTCACAGATTGCTGATTTATTAGGATTATTATATTTTTCGTTTCATTGTGACAATGTTAGTGTAAATTATCTCCATAGCTCACCTATTAGAAGGCTCCATAGGTTAGGAAACGAGTATGGCTACCTATCGGATGTTTTTTCGGAAACACTAGCCGCCTACAAGAAAGCTCTTCTGGACGAATTTGGTCGTTTATAATTAGTTATTGATGTCATGTCTATCTCTTGTTTTTAGATTTTTGAATTTTACATTTCATTTTATTTTACTGTCATTTTTATTGCTTCTTGAGTTTCAGATTTGATTTGTTTACAATTATTTCATTTTGTTGTAATTTTGTTGCTTCTTGAATTTCAGACATAATTATTTTAATTTGTTGTAGTTTTATTGATTGTTGACTTTCATATTTGATTTGATAACTATTATTTCATTTGATGTAATTTTGTTATACTTTATGTTATTCACTTAATGTTTTATTTTCCTTTATATATCACTTTATTAATTATTTTTGATAGAATTATACCTTATCTCCTTTTTGAATTATTACCTATCAATCTATACATCCTTATATACATTGTTTTTTTAATGGTACGTTGTACCGTGTATTAAATAAATAAATAAATTTAATTGCCCCAGTATGTTCTCTCAAACGTGTAGTAATACTGCGTTTGGTTTGTCTTATGTAAAATGCTCCACAATCGCATGGAACTCTGTATATACCTGGAAACTCAATAGGTCTGCTATCCTTCAGACTGCTTAACATGCGTATATGCTTAATATAGGGGCTGAAAATTGTTTTTATGTTTAGTTTCAGCAATACCACATGTATCAAATTTTTAAGGATATATGTTTAACTTGCGCACCTTTTTCGTATTTGAGTTGCATTTTTACTACTGCCACCTGCAGTCGAAAACTTTTTCATTCCCATTAACCAGTACAGATTGTTACTTTCATGTTTTACATACACATTTTTTGTACTTGTATTACCTGTTATCTGCCAAAATCCCTCTCACTCAAATGTCATTATATCCAAAAATTCTTACTTACTATAGTGTTCATCCACAGAAAAAATTTCAGGTCTGATATTATAACGTAAGTCTGGCATTCGCTGGCTCTGTCTATAATAAATTGTATGAATAATGGAATCGGCGATCACTAATCGGTGATGTTTAAAAATAATATAGCGTTTTATTTAGTCTCACGTCTCGAGAGAACAGAAAAACCGGCAGAACAAAAAAAGGACCAAAGAAAAACACTGACGCTAAAAAGAATCACGCACTCATGTCAAGTGACAGTTGTTTGAAATGTTCACAATACTACCGAAGATTCCAGAACAGCCTAGCGTAATCTACAGCTTTCGTTCTCCAAAGTTCCAGGAACATCTGGAAGTTACGAGAACTTGCGAGAAAACACTATAAAAGTCTAGTAAATATTAGAGAATTCTCGAAGGTTCGAAAATTCAACGTTATCGGGTATAAATAAACGGATCCGGGCCGCGGAGGGCCACTGTTATTTTGACGTTTCCAACGACGCGGCTCTAGCGGCGAATCAAGTAACGAAAACAGTGTTACCATCAGGCGTGTGAACTAAGCGACAGTAATTAAGTGAAGTACTTGCGTAATGTGCGATATTTGAGCGAATATTCTGGAAAAAGTTCTTACGTAGCGAAATAAACCGGAGCGAATAGTAATACGTGCTGAAATTGGATGGATGTCTGCTATAATACAGTAAATTACTAGTGTAGCAGGCAGGGCGTCAAATCAATTAAGTGTTTACTTGCTGCCAAGACACTCAGCAACAATGAAAAAAGCTTAATTTAATTTTGTAAACACTGTAAACATTTGTAACATTGAACATTGAATAAACATTTGAATTTGGATTGTTCTAGTGAATAGTGAATAAAGTGTTAAAGCGATTATAAAGTGTCTATTTACGAGTGATAAATTTGCGAAACAGTTTAATTCAATATTAGCGTTACATTAAATAGTGTTAAGAGAGTTTGTACGTTAGTTTAATTGATTATTCAGTAATCAATAAATCCGTTATTGCATTCCAGCGTTTTCTGTAATTCCTCCTGCGGCTACGACACGTGACAGTACGATGCTTAAGTTATTTATAAGTGTATTTAAAATGAAGCTTGGGCAATAAATCACTGACAAGGAAAAACAACAGGGTTTTCGGCGAAACCGCTGCGTTACAGATGCAATCTTCATTTTGGGGCAAATCAAAGAAAAGAAATTAGAATATAACAAAATTGCCTATATATGTTTTGTGGATCTAAAAAAGGTGTTCGATAGGATGTTGCTGAAAGACATTACCAGAATATTATCGAAAAAGGGAATATCGAACATATTAGTAAAGACTGTCCAAAACCTATACATCAACTGTAAAACTAAAATTGAAGTCGACAATAAACTATTAAAAGAAATCATGACGAGTAATTAAGTAAAGGGAGACAGTCTAAGCCGTTTCCTGTTTAAATTCATAGTGCATGAAATCATAGAAGATGTGGCCAGCTGAGGACTGGGTTACAAAATAATCAATGTAATATGTTACGCAGATGACGAAGCGATAATAGCATTACTCTGAAGATAACTTGCAGAGAATGCTGTACAAATTCTACATTGCGTCACAAGGGCTTAATATGTCAATAGCGATCAGCAAAACTAAAAGTCTAAGAATATCAAAACAAGAACAAGATGAGCATTGATTAAATGAGCCTGTGGAACAGATAATTGAACAGAACAGAGCTTCAGATACCGAAGTCCGAGAGCAAGTTATACATCCACCGTATCAGGGTGTCTTAAGAATTTGATCTGGGAAAATAAAAATATGCTTATTGAAAGTAAGGTCAAAATTTACAAGACATGCATGCGTGCGACCTATTATGACACAAGCTGCAGAGATGCGAGCTGACACTGTCCGCACCAAAGGACTCTTCAGAACATCTGAAATGAAGGTGCTGAGATCCATTACAGGAAAAACTCTACGTGACCGTGTCCAAAATGTAGACATACGGAAAACGTGCAAAACAGAGGACACAGCACGATGGAGTAGATCCAGAAGGAGATTCTGAAGGGATCACGTAGCCAGAATCGATAGTGACAGACTCCTGTATACAGCGGTGAATGTAATCCCCTCTGGTTGATTTCTACCGGGAAGACCACCGAAAAGATGGATGGATAGCTGGACCTCGTCATCCCAGGAGGCGTAGTTTTCTGTATCACAGATCTATTAAGAAAAAGAAGAAGAAGAAGAAAAGAGGACAAAATCCTATCACGATAAATTCTAATTCTTTTATAAAAGTATCAGTATGGAGGAATATTCCGCTTCACAAGCATTTCCAGAGGGTTTGTTATTTTCGTTTTGTTTATTAAGCAGACTCGTACAAAATGAAAACCGAACCGATCGTGGATAAATTGCGGAACCGCCCGAGAGGAAAATATCATTTCACAGAAAGTTAATGAATAAAATGCAATGTGCCATTTTAAATAACGTTATATTTTTAACGTGACGTTTTGAATATGTCTCCGGAAATTATCGCGGTACGATATTTTTTCGATTAAACCAGCGGCGGCGGGTTTTAAACAATTTTATATAAAATATACGGTTCTACGTCTAAATGTGATGAATGGGCTTTCTCATGCTTTTTAATAAATTTTCCTTTTGCCTTCGTTTTTAGCGCGCAACTTGTGACATATTTTTTCACGCTTAATCTTGTGTTGTTATATTTGCTTACCATCACGCCGTTTCCCCGTGGGGGTAAGCAGAGGGGATAGGGCGCCACACTCTTCTGTCCTGACGTACAACTCTCGCTTCATCCACATTCATACGCCTTCGCATGCAAGTTCAACGGTTGTTGAGGCTTCTAACGGGACCATTTTTCAGTATCTGGTCGTGCCACGTCTTCTGCGGCCGCCATTTCTTTCTGGCACCGTCAACGCTTGCGTTATATATCTTTCTTAATCAATCTTTTCTAATCCATTCGCTCCACATGCCCAAAGCACCTGAGCGATCCTTTTTTATTTCTATTACTTATGCTAAGATCAGCTTTACGTTAATTACTAATATCTTCATTCTTTACACTATTATAAATAGATTTGCCACACGTACGAACATTGAAGCATAACTTTTTTACAAACGTGTATTTTGGAAAAAAATATCCTCTTCGCCATTTGCCCAGAGAAATTTTACCTAAAAAATCACATCCGCGAAAATGGACCATTACTCTTTATAACAGATTGTTAGTTAACTTTGTAAAAACCACTACCAGATTTTAGGTCTACCGATTTCGAGACGTGCCCGTCTCTTCGTCAGGACCAACACTACACCACTGCATTCACAACACTACACACCTCAACCATAGTATTGTTACGCTTCCACCAATAATTGATCACATGCGTGTTAGTCATGTCAGGGATAAACATGCACTGATTAGCCTAATGAACCATCAGGGATCTGCCGAAAGAGAGAGAGAGGGTCTAAAGTGGGTGTTACACCACTTTATTGGTGGAAGCGTAACAATACTATGGTTGAGGTGTGTAGTGTTGTGAATGTAGTGGTGTAGTGTTGGTCCTGACGAAGGGACGGGTACGTCTCGAAACCGCTAGACCATAAATCTGGTAGTAGTTTTTACAAAGTTAACTAACAATCTGTTATAATGTCTAACCACAAAGTTAATGTTTTAAATATTGATAATATTAATAACATTCCTCTTAAACCCAAAGCTATTTACAACACAGGTTGAGGAGGGCGGTCGAAATGGATTTTTATATATAAAATCGGTATTCAAGGCGCGACGTCCAATCGCGAGGCCCGCCACTGCTCGCTACAGGGGTAGTGAGACATCCTCGGCATTAATACAAAATGAGCTCACCCCTTCGGTGGCGCGTCAAAGGGACCTCATCAAGGATTCCGCCCCGTCTTCCTCCCCCCCAAGGAGTATTACGTAAATTGATATCGCCCAGGTCTATGACATTACGTCGAGAAATTGAGTTCCGTTCACTTGATAAACGCATTCGCGAAATTGTGGGGGTGATTATAAATCAATTTCCCTCGAGCTACTCCAGGCAATGGATTTAAAAAGTCGCACCCTAGAAGCAACCATATCTAGGGAAAAGCTTATCATGATGTCCCATGAATATAACCGTATTTGTAGTGTATGATTTTAATTATAAAGCGGATTTTATTTTATTTTATTTTTCGAAACAAAATAAACACTCAAACATTATCCTCTAGCGTCGTGAAATTTGCGCCTCTTAGTATGTTCGTAATTTCTAGGTAAACGCGACTATTTTTAGCTTATAACATCATTTGCGTCATGGGCTTTGATACATTCAAATATTTTTTAACTTAATTATGTTACATAATATTTGGGGCATAAAAGCAAAGGCATTTTGGAAAAAAAATGCTTTAGGAGTAAAGACAAATGAATAACTTTACGATCTCTAAAACTACACTCCTACAGTTTACATTTCCACTAACGACAAAAAAAAATCTCTTCCCCACTCACGCCTCGCCCCTGAAAACAAATCTTATTCAAATAATAATGAGAGGACGTTAAACTCAACGTAGGTGTAGTATTAAGCTACTTTCACATTTTTTGTTCAAACAATGGTAAAAGGAAATATTTTGTTTGATAAATTAATTTTTGTATTTATATTTATTATTTTTTATGTAAATTTCGTTTTAGTTTGTCTTTCTTTTGACAAAAAAGAGATGCGAACATAAGATACGTGTTCTTAATTATTTTTATTAAAACTTATTTTCAAATTAGGCTAAACGTAAGTATAAAGGACTAACTCGCCTATATCCTGGAATGGGGCTCGAACCACCGACCATTGGATCACTTGGCGAATTATATCCACTATTTCAATAAACTACTCAATGTTAAATCAATTTAACTGATAAACTTTGTTATTTTTCTTCGCAAAGGATAATTTAAAAAAATAAACTCTGTTATAATCAGTAGCTCTCGTCGATATAAACTTAAGTTCATATCTTTACCTGTCGATGAGAGCTACTAATTCTCCCGAAACTCGAATAGTGTTACTAAACTCAAGTTGAATTATAAAAGTGTTTATTTTTCAAAATTATCCTTAACGAAAATTATTATGAAACCCAACGAATTTGACGCTGATTCTATCAACAGTGAATTTGTTATTTTTTAGATTACACTATTTAAAACCTCGGCCAAGTTAAGGAGACAGCGAACATACTTAACATTTGAAAAATTAAATATTTTTTAAGGTTTCTTTTATACTCACCCGTGTATTCTTAAAAAAAAAAAAAAAATAAGATCTGAGATATCTACGTTTACTATTTCATGAGAAGGGCTACAGATGTCTCTAATGTAGTACCTTCAAATATATGGAAAGTTTCAATTTAGAACATAATGTGTGAACGTTCTTACGCCGGATTGGTGAACGTTGCATTGTGAAGAGTGATCACCTGAGCCAGCTCGTACAGGTTTTAAACCTTGGGCCATCGTACAAAAGACTCCGATACACGTATTTCATAAAAATAGATTCGCATCTGTGAGATTTCTATAGTTTATCTCAGTGAAAATAGGATCAATCATTTGCCATTCGTTTACTAAAACGTAATTCAGTACCCACCCCAAATAACAATACCACAGTTCATTATTGTATTCTTGTTTTCGTAACCAGTGTATTTGGGATCGACCTGAGTATACACGTGCAAGCAAGTTTCCGAAGACGTGCGCTCGAAGCGATTTGTTTTCCCCAGTACAGCAAACTGTCAATATATTATAGATTGACTAGATATTGAATATTACCCTCCCTTGCCAGTGTTAACATGTTTTTCCCGTCGCGTCAGTACGGAGAGTAATATAAACTTTGGGATAAACTAAACGTCATAATACTGGGTGTCTCATAGATAGTAGTAAAAATTTTACAGGTGGATTCCTGCCTTGATAATGAATATAATGAATAAGATATGGGATATCAAAGTTTGCATTTTTTCAATATTTATTCATTGATACAAGTCGAATAAAATGATGAAAAACCTTGTAAAAATTTTTTTTTTTTTTTTTAAAGATTTTATCATTTTATTTGTGTTGTATTGAAGAAAATGAATTTTTCATCATCGATATAAGTTACTATAAAGATAGTTTAATTTTTTGCAAAAAATAAATCAGAAAAATTGAAAACAAAAATGCAAACTTTGATATCGCATATCTCCATAACTATTAATATTAGGTCATGGTTGCTTGAATATTTTCGACTCATTCTCAAGGCAGAAATCCAACTGTACAATTTTTGCTACTAGCTATGAGACACCCTTTATATGTACTGGGATCAGATGTGTTGAAGGTTAGTGAGTTTTGTTCTAACCCTTATCTAATCTCGAATAAACTACTCCTTGTTCTATCTACAGTGAAAAAATGAGTATTCGATAATCCGTCAAAAATGACAGACTTTTTTTGCATATTTGAATTTCAGTTTTTTCAGAATTTCATCTAGCGTAGCGTTGCATCTTGGTGACGGTCTTAGAAAATAATGTATTTTGATTAAAATTATGAAATACCTTTAATTTTAATAAAAATGTGGAAAATCTGTGCGAAGCAGCAAAAACTCTCAAACGGTGCCCTCTAGCGTAATGAAATTGCAAAGCTGAATCAGAATTTAGATTAAATTGCATTCACCTATGGTCGTCATCAGCTATGGTACTTTCAAATTTTCATTGAACTATCAAAAAATAAAACAAAACTATGATTTCTGTATTTTTCGTTAAACGAATATTCCAGAACATAATGAGAAAATATATAAATATGTTAAGACTCGAAAAAATAATATGCGATTTTTTTACTCCTTGCAAGCATAAATTTTTTTGTCGTCTTTTTCTGTGAATGTGAAGTTAATATATTCAAAACTACAAAACCAGTTCATTATTCATTGGAGTTCTACAGAATAATAACAATTTTTCACCAAAAATTTCCATTCTTAAAAAAAGATTTATTGAAGAATCTCCACGATTCAATTGGAAATATGCCATATTTGAAAAAAATATTAATTATACGTATTATTTGATGAGATAAGATACTTTTTTATGGATTTTATTAGGTGATGCGTATTCCAAACTTTTGTTAGTTTCGGGTGATTAACACATTGGGGACAAGAAGAATAGTGACGTATCTTGCCTTTTTCCACAAATTAATAAACGGAAACATTGACTGTCCTCAACTATTGGAATGTAGGTATCAGCTTGTGTGTTAAATCTCGCGAATCTAGAATACAAAAAAAAATTGGTTCAAATTTCTGCACATTATAGTGTTATATGACTTGTATCAAAGCGAATGAACTTTTAATATTTAATATAAGTTACTCCATGATACTCCAACACTTTACAAAAAATGGTAAGAAATATGGAAAAAATGTATATTTTGATGTCACTTATCTCTTTACTGTTGACATTTAACCCAAAGTGTGTATAATATTTTCTGTTCAAAATTGAATGAAGAAGACTCCCTCGAGTATATGCTACTAGCTAGACTTTATATTATTACTTTTTTCTTGTTGTTTATATTGAATTGCTTATATTATATAGTCATATATATTACATATTATATTGCTTATTTAATAGTCATTGCTTTATATTGTTATTACTTTATTTTTTTATTACTTGCTATTAACTGTATTATGCTTGACACGTAATGGCTTCTCTTTATTTTTCGTAAAAACCCTAAAAAGCGTAAATAAATAAATAAAAAGTTGTCTAATACTAAATTATTTGGTCTGTTGATCATTTTAGCATTGAATTATACGACAATTATCTAAGTGAATTTGGTAATAATATTATTTACACAAAACTCTTGAAGACAGTTAGAACCCTTGGAGGTAGAGTCTCACGTCCCGAGGGACTCTCAAAGCAAACGGGAACTTGTACAGGAACAAATACAGTCAGAATCAAAATTGAAGGGAATATGAATATTATTAAGGAGTACATCACGTGAAACCGAGATGAAAGGAACCAATTTACTTATCATTTTAATAAACGAAATATTTTAATATACCCTCTCCTAACTATTTTTTTTACTTCTAATGCGTAATTATCATTTGACATATTTTAATTCATTAATAAGGTTACGAAATTAATATGTGTATCGAAAACCACAATATATAATGTAGTACCATAAGAAAACTACTGTCGTTTCGCGATATCAATGATCCTTTCGGTGAATGAACGATATTTGAAAAGACATTCTGAGAGTGGTTTGTTCGCTTCAAAGCTGGTGGAACCAGGTTAGATGATGGCAGGTCAGGAATGAGTCGATCGTCGAATATTGACACCCAGGCCATTCTGACGGCTATAGATGTGGACAAAAGCATCACTAGTACATTGGACACTGTACACTCTTCGCCCATGGAATCGATTGTCTTGCAAGCAAATGGGAAGCACTAATTGACGTTGATAGGCCTCTTCCATACCCTTCTTCGGCGGAGCCTGTAACCGCCAGGAGATGCGTTCCCAGGTGGAGGATAGGGGAAAGCTCGCCAGATATTGAGGGTAGGAGGGAAATTACATAACTCTCGCAGACCAGCAGGCAGTAGTGTCTGAACCACGATGGGCGGCTACAAACAGCGTCTGTTCCCTATGTTAAGGGCGGCTGATTTCAAAACTCACCAACCCGCCTGGCAAGCGTGGTGTTTTAATGCCACACCCCTTCTAAATGAACGGTGACTACGCCCTAAAATGATAATTGTACATAGTATGATTTGAGTTTGTTTTCGTTTTTGGTTATATGGATAGTATAGTTTGTTTTCCATTCATTTTAAGGATCTTCATGAATAATTTTTTCTATGTGTACGCCAAACATATCAATAACATGTAGTAAAATATAAAATAAGTAAAATATCGGAACATAAAGTGCGTTAGTGATGGTTAAACTGTTATTTTACCCGGTTATTCACGGTACAGTTATTTGAGATTTGTATCCGATTGTATCGATGATTGGTAACTGAGACGTAATTGTTATCTAGTTTATACCCTTAAATACCATAACGCCAGCACAATGTGGGTCGTACGCAAGGCGTACGTATACTTATTTAATTTTCTTACTTAAATGAAAATATGTGTGCCTACACATGATTAGCCTTTCGTCTATGACTAAAATAGCACAGAACACGATGGAGGAGCCCTTTGGGCCCGGAACTCTTAGGTACTCAGTAGGTCAACAGAACTATGGCATGATTGCCGTAGAATTACGAAAAATCGGTTGTCAATTATCGATACAATCACTCACAAATCTCAAATAACGGTTAATGCGGAACCGGTTAAAATACCGTCACTAAAGTGCGTGGAATATAAAGCATTTACATGTCGCACACATTTGCAACGAAGCTCTGTGACGTCAGCCAAGAAAAAGTACGTTTACACCGGACAGATAACTATTTATTTGGGCACACACAAATGTCAAAAGCAAACCTTTAAAGGCTGGCGGCCGTTATTGGCCCAGTTTCCACAATGGCGGCACCGACCGCATCGATTGATTTGTCCGAAATTTTGAGGCCTTAACGGAGGGGTTACGTAACCAACAGACGCTTCATGCATAGATACGGTTTTTGAAATCACAAGCCGATGTAAATAAACCTTGAGTATTAATATGTTTATGTTTATGTTAATTTATATAGCACCATTTTTGCGTAAGAGACGCTTTAAAGGCGCTTTACAGGTGCGACATCCCGAAAAAATGAGTTTTTATGCTCTTCCTGAAGAGTTTCTGATTCTCCATAGATCGCAACACTGGAGGCAGCTGATTCCACATAGCTGGGCCCGCAAAGCTGAAAGCACGTTCTGCAAACTTGGTGGCTCCAGGTCTCCTTGGTACTGCCAGCCTGCAGAGTGCCTCCGATTTAGCTGACCGCAGTGCGAGCCGTCTGTCTTCCAGTGATATTGTCTGGGATCCAGAGGTCGATCAAATATTGTGGTGCTTTTCTTTAAAGACTTTTGTACACCATCAGAGAGTTTGAAATTTATCCGCTCCGGCAGGCGAAGGCAGTGCAGCTGCTTCAGCATTGAGGATATCCGCGAGAACTTTGATGCCTTGAATATAAGCCTCGCCGCAGCATTCATCACTGACTGAATATAAAGAATATATCCTAATGATAAATATAAAGGAAAATAAGGCTAAGGTCCTAAATAATGGTAAAACTATAATATATTGCCACTTGAATGACGAAACAGAAGAAATTACACGTAATCGAAGATAACTCAGCACCCAGCACGTTTACTTATTAATTGGAAATTGCTAGAAGTGTCTAGAATAAACAGTGAAAATGCCGACTAGATTCGTGAAACGTCTGGAAACCCGAAAATGTATATAAATGAGACGACGCCATCGACACAAAGTTTGGTTTTACAGTTCCGCGATTCCACAGAAACCAACACGACAATAAATTAGGAGAGTACCTACCGGGCGATCGATAGTGAATAGGTGCGATCACAGACGTGCTAATATTACGGAATGACGAGTACAAAGCGTTCCATAGACGAGTGATAAGTGCGAAATTAGTGTGAATACAAAAAAGCGCTCCAGTTAAATTCTACTTCAGTGGCTTTGGTGATAAATTTTTTTTTTTTAATTTTTCGAGTTTCATTTGCCTTCCGCCACCGCGATCCCGTGACAATATAATTATTTGTTTAATTTAAGTATTGGTTTAAATGACTTTATACAAGATACGTTATATATGTCTCATAGAGACGGAGCTATTTTTTATATGGGAATTTAAATGAGTATGGAAGTCTTTTTTCTTTTGGGCTTCGCACCGAATGAACCGTCAAGACACGATTCTTCTGCACCACAGCATAGTTCCGGTATTTATACATAAATGCTGGTATTTTCGAACTTTCTAGATTACTCTAGTGTTTAGGAGAAGGTTCTCGTCGTTTCTAGTCTACTCCAGTTGTTTGTAGACATTTCGCGAAGCTTGTAGATAATGGTAGACCTACTACGCGCTCTTCCTTCTGCTTGCCATTCTGTAAAAATATCTTGATTAATGATGTCCCTCTGGGGATAAAATCCAGCATTGTGTTTTTGAAAACTTTGAACATACTTACAAAATTCTGAATGCCATAGACATTTTCTGCATGACCACGTTAAATTTCGTTAGATATTACATACGATAATAACATTGTTTCATCTTAAAAAAAAACTGTCTGTCTTACAATATTTGACGTCACCTGAAGTCCATAGTACAAAATAGATAGGTTGTAATATTCGTGCATTTTTGAAAAGGCGTAAAAAATTTTGATACGTAGGTACTACATACAATAATAAATATCCATGCGCAGTTTGAATTTTTATCCGATTTTTGACATAAATTAAGATTTCAGAAAACATTAATTCTAATTCTAATTTCTTGTAGACGTATAAAAAATAAGGTAAATGTACAATAATTACATTTTACAGATTTTTTAAGTAAGGCAAAAGTATGCCAATAGTAAAGCAAAAGACTGCGGCATTTCTGTCTCTAGATGTCGGTACATTTGTCGTCTAGACTCGGGGTAAATAATATTCCCGGGTGATTCCATTAACCGACTGAAACCTTATTACTAGAACGCGACCACAATTATTCAAATTTGTTTAACAACGCCTCTCTGTTGGTAAATGCTCATTGTAGCGACAAACAAAATACAAAATTAGTTTTAAATTTCCAGAGAGCTTTATAGACCTCAGAAAGTTTATGTAAATATGAATGAAATGTGAACATTTTCCCATATCCGTTTTTTGTTCAAATTATAAAATGCGCGCCAATAGTTAAACAAATTGGTAAAATTATTAATTAAAATAAATTAGACAAGTCTCACAGAGAGGCAGTCTTTATATGATGGACCAGGGCTTATGATCTGTATGAGCTGGCCAAAGTGATCACTTTACATAATGCAACGCACACCAATTCTGTCGTAAAAACATCCATCGGGAAGTTGGTGAAAATCAATTACAAGATTCCACCACAGCAAATGACAAAAAGAGTTTAATAAAAGTATGTAAAAATATATGCAGCTTATGTTAACACCCAATAATTATAGTACTCAGAAAGTCACGGTTAGCGGCGGTGGGATGCAAATGAAATACTAGACATTAATTAATAAACTATATATTAAATCACCAAAGTCACTGAACATGGGCTTAACCGGAGCAGTATTATGCAATTCCGACTTATTTTACACGAGATTATTCCATACGTAGGCACTCTTTATTTCGCTGTACTTTTGTGGTCAATTGCACGGGTTCACAATTCGCTCGCTTCTATGACATCGTCGACAACAAACAGTTTCAGGTTTCCGGAAGTTTCGAAAATCTAGTCGGCATTTTCACAGTTTATTCTAGACCCTTCTAGAAATTTCCAATTTAATGTAAAACGTCCAGAGTGCTGGGACATCCTCCATTGTGTGTAATTCCTTACGTTTCGGCAGTCTCGTAACAGTATTGTTTGCTGTAATAAAATTTACATGCCACAGATGTCGTTAAAAAAAAACAACAAAAATGTTAAAAATTAAAAAAAAATCGGAGTTATTGTAATTTGGAAGCGCGTGTCATTGAATAGGATAACGAAGTTAGTGACGTCACGTTGGGCACGACCGCCGGATAATCGCTTAGATTTGAATTAAGCTAATTTCGATAATTGGGCGCGCTCAGACATGTCCCATTGGGCATGCGTGTCGTAAAACACGTTAAATGCATGCAATGGATAAGTTGGTCATGTCCTATTGAACGCAGGACTTACTTCACATGTGTGTTTTAGATATTGTGGGGTTGATTCAGTGCCCTAACGACGTGTGTCGACTCCCCTTACAAGAAAACTTAACATTTTAAAATAATCATGTGTTTATTTATAACATGATAATAATTTTTATGTTATAAACAAATATGATAACATTTTTCTAGTAATTTTCCTGGCTACACACGCGCCTTAGCGACCGCATTTCCACTACTTTCAGTTTATTCATTTTTTTTCAATTCCAGGCTTCCGTACATTAGAGTTAGCACCAGAACTCTGTTATGAACCGTCCTAAAATCTGTCGATACTATCACGTTAAAGTGTGCAGTAATCGCGTCAAACAAAGCTCATCATTTTTCTTAACGTTCTTTCATGTTTCTTCTTTGCATTCCTATTTATTCTACTTTTTACTCCCCTTCTTTTAGCTCGTAGCGTTTGCGGTTTTTTGTCTGCCGGAAAAACTTTGAATCGATTTTTACCCCTTTTCCCGTGATCCAATCGAGCTAAAACTTTGCAGGCAGACTTGTGGTGATGATAAAAAATTGTCTAACAAAATTTCGTTTAAAAAATGTAATAATTATAGTATAATTTTGGATTTTTCGAAATTTAAATGGTTTTTTCAAATCGGAATCATTAAAAATGAGTAATGACCCCGACGCGTGCAGTAGGCACAAAACCTGATTAAATGAGAAAGGGAGTATAATAAAAACTTGTTTTTTATGGGTTGTTTTTTTTTTTTAATTTTATCTCAGCTTGCCACTTCTTCTGTGGATCCATATTGAAGTTTTGATAAGAAACGTGAAACCATCGTTTGCATTTATTCCATTTTTCCTGCATCTCGCATGATACTTTTATATTTTTTACTCTTTAATTTTACTGCATGTAGGTACTTTCTTTCAAAATAAATATTAAGTATCGATCTAAGGTGGAAAAATGATAAATAAAATACCTACCTCAGAACATGTATTTCTATACATCTATATATACATATTATCATATATTTATGTATTGTGTGTGTACGTATCAAGCAATTAAATGTCTTTTGTCCAATAAAAAGTTATTTAATTAATTCGACACCAGAAAATTTTGTCAATATGCTTTTCTTCCATCATTATCGACTAGGATTTATCTAGTGTAGGCTAAATTCACTACCCGGTTTATCGGCAGTGAAATGAAATATGATAAAAAAATAATTGACGGATATTTTATTTTTCTTGACTATTGACGGGCTATTTCTAGCACATTATATAATTTTTGAAATGTTCATTAAATTGAATACGGAAAAATGTTACATCGTGGAAGGAGTGATTTGAACGCCTGGAGGGTGGGGATCTTACACAAAAGAAACCCTTTCCACCCCTGTCAAGATGAGGCACCGAGAGCAGTTCGCTATTGGGAGTTCTTCGCGAGATGAAAATAGTTGGAACATTAAATGATGAGGGATGAATTTCGGAAAATGACATTCCGCAAATTTTCTACGCGGTCTCTGCTTTTCGGTGACAGACCGACAGTAGTCGACAGCGTCTGTCTACTTTTGAAGTTATACTTTTTTGGCGCGTTTGGGGCATGCAACAAAATGCGCGCGCATCTGAGACGGAAGTATTCACACGATGAATAAAACTGTCAAAGGAAGTAAAGCGTGTATATCTCTACAAAACTTATCCGTAGAATCACAGTATACTAAGAACAGTAATACGTCTTCATACAATCTGGCCGCTACCCATTAGAATGTGTGCGTGCGCGCTCGGTGTCGTGTACGCACGCACTGTGACGCGCACATTGACATAGAATATGGGGGCACAAGGCGGCGGCAGTAAGGGCCGTGCCTTCGGTGCAATTCGCGCTCGCAGCCGCCGTTATAGAAAAAAAATACGCTTCCTGAAAAAAATGCATTTTTTTATGTTTGTGCTGCTTTACTAAAAAGGTGTGTTGATTATCACAAAGACTGTGAGTTTTTAAAAGTCTACGTTGATGTTAATCAGCGTTCTTGCAAATTAAGTGCAGAAACTAGGTATACTAATCACAGAAATTTTCGGGTCGGAATCACAGACGCTACGAGTTAAAAGAAAGGGAGTAAAAATAAGGTGACAACCCTAGCGTCAATGCAAGAGTATGCTAATAACTCGCCGACAGGCCGGAGATAAACTACTGTTCTGGGTATAATGTGGTAGAATGGACAACGGGGGAAGTAATGATTTAATTCATTCAATTCAATTTATTTATTTTTAATATAACCCTTACATTACAAACGTATGTTTAATTCGTAAATATTATTAACAAGTGAGAAAATATACAAATAACAAAATATCAAACGTATATCTATGGAAAACCCTCTCAGACCAATGTTCAGAGTAATATTTTTCAGCATAGCAGTAGCTCTTCCAACAGGCGTAACCATTGGTAGGTTGATCCTGTATATTGAAATGTGAAACAATTTATGCTGACGCTGTCTTAGGTAATTATCAGGAACATACAAATCAATATACAGAATGGGTCTGGACTGGTTGAGGATAGAAAAGACAGTAGTTTGGCCAATCTACTGTATAACTATTTCGGGTGGCAGTAACCAAAGTTCTTATAGCCAACGTCCTTTGAAAGGACAAGAAGAAGAAGAAGAAGAAAGACAAATGATTGTGCCTCCTTTAGTCACGAATTAGGTAAAACATCTTTTTCGTGACTTTTTTCGAATTTAAGAACTTTTTCGTCACTTTCAATCTAGTTTCATTGAAAATGTTCTCAGGTTTTCACGGCCGTTCGGAATCTGTTATGTGCAGATTTCTGGGATATTCTGCCGTGTATACGTGACCTCTATGGCCGACGTTTCGGATCCCATGCAGAGACCATCATTCCTGCAATGGGATCCGAAACATCAGCCCTGATGACGGACCCTGCAATGGGAGTCTAAATATCGGCCAGAGAGATAACATATACACGGCAGAATATCCAAGAAAACTACACACAGAAAATATGTAGTTTCATTGACTTGGTAAATTTGCTCAGGCTTAAGATTTACGATCCATAAATACTTTAAAAAGTTGATAAATATTACTTAAGATATTATAAAGATTACTTAAGATTTAATATCTATAAATGCTTGAAACTTGATGAATTCTTGTAAAGCTAGATTATCACTGCGTAATTTTTGCTCCCTTTATATTAACTCGTGGCGTCTGCTTGCTTGCTTGCCGGCTTGCCGTCGAAAAAACTTGAGATCGATTTTTGAACCTTTTTCCGTGATCCAATCGAGCTGAAACTTTGCAAGCAGCTCGTGGCGACGATCAAGAAGATCTATCAAATTTTCGTTAAAAAAATTAATAATTATAGTATAATTTCGGATTTTTAGAAATTTTAATGGTTTTTTCAAATTGGAATCATTACAAAAGTTTGATATTACTAGCAACGGCGGCCCGATAACGTCGCGGAATATTTTCTAAATTTGAATTATATATAAATTTGAAATATAATGGAACCTCACTACGAATTTCGAAAATCTAAATTGACTGACAAATGTTTTTAGAATTTAATCTTCAAAGCATGAAGTTTCTTATCAAAGCTCAAAACATCTGACATTTTAGAAACATATTAAATTACTGTAAGTTTAGTGTTATGTTATATGTTTTAATTCGTCTTTAATTGTTGTTATTTTTTACAAAGAAAGGGAGTATAATAAAAACTTGGTTTTTATGGGTTGGATGCCGTGTCTCTTTTTATCCCACAAGACGTGCTAAAATCGGCCTGCCCCTATTATTCTTTATAAAAATATTTTGCTTGAGGTGCGCAAATAAAATAAAAACCGTGGCACCCCTGATAGTTTACGGCAGCAACGCCGCCGTCATAAATTACGCGTCATTTTATAAAGAAGTGACTCATGGACTAATTTCATCCCGGTTAATTAGATCTCGGATATTCGGCAGTGTGCTGTATCTCGTAATATTCCTAACTCAATAATTATCATGTTATTCAGATACATCAGAACATTCTGTCAGACATAAGTCAAATCCTTGAATATGGACAGCGACGTATTGTAACACTGCCTACAGGTTTCAAATGGTTTCTGTTTAATAAAAACTTCTACTTCTAATTTGGCTTGTAAATACTTCTCCCATAAACTCATATTGGCTCATATTATGATGAGTAAAATGAAATGTTTAGAATGTAATAACATGTAATTAATTTTATAAAAATCATTGCATGTATCTGCTGTACAAATAAAATAAATAAATAAAATATTTTCTTCTCAAAATTGAACGAAGAAGACACCCCGAAATTTTTGCTATCAGCTAAGAAAAACCCTGTATATGTTTAGAGTTGTTCATAACAATACAATAACTTCTGAGTGACACGTCAAGATATATTTTGAAAGACCTTATCAACAATGTTTTAAAAAGTTATTATTTTTCAAATCATTTTGTTCATTGACAGAAAGCCGTTGTATTATTTAATTAAAATAAAAAGGTATTTACTTGCCGGACAGATCGTTCGCGCAGACTCGACGCCACTGGTGGCAGCTTTCGTAACTATTCTGAACAACAAATCAAATCGAATGTCAAAAATTTGCATACACGTGCACACTTAATTATTCCGCGTGCTTCGATTGATTTTATCCTACCCAATCACAGCGATCATTTTAAAGGCAATACGATCGTGCGCAGAACTATTAAATCAAATATAATATATTCCTCGAATATGACAAAAAATATCACCAAGCGACAAAGTCCCGTTTGACAGATCGCCCCTCACTGCGAGATTAGTTAGGAGAAAATCCGCGAGGGTGACGAATATTTGAATTCGCGTGTTAGTCTATTGACCGGATTAGCACACTGAGCGGAGTTAGCTGATGGTACAGACCAGTGTGTCTCAAAGGGTGGACCGTGCACCCCCCGTGGCCCTTGACGTTATAGAGAGAGTCTCGTAGCTATTGCTTGCCCAACGTAACTTGGCGTGCGGCGAATTTTGAACTAAAATCCGCCCCGCCCACACCCGGCGGTAACCCCTCGCCCTGTCATTTAGTTCAATTTTGTATTTGGTCGGGAGCTGTGACATCTTGATTACCAATATATACTGAATTATTATGTCCAAAACATCCTAAACAGTCCGGGATGGTGCAAGAACAATTGCCAATGAAGTATTAAAATTTTACGAAGCTGAAAAAGCGAATAATGGACCGATATTACCGTCTGACAGTTTGACAGATAGAACGGCCGCCATCACTGCATGGTTTCTTTAGTGCTGCCCGATCAAATTTCTGTATTTAATATGACACCGGTCACCGGACATTCTGTACATTATGTATTGTGTAATATATTTACACCTTGACAACTTCTGTTACGCCACAGGGACGCCCTCCCTCGCACGCCAAGTTATAGTGGTACTTCTATAGTGGCAAACACTTCGGGGATTCTTGTTCATTAAATTTTGAATTGAAAATATTCTTAAAGGTACAGATACAAATGCTTATTTTAACATGCTTATTAACATGCTCTAACAACTGTACACACTTGCTCATTATTAGCATGCTTATTTTAAGCATGCTCATTTATGAGCATGCTGAAGGCTAACAATCAAACACATATGCTTATTAGTGGCATGCTCTTGTCATAGAATAGAGAGGAACTCTAGTTCAAAATTGAAACTTTGAAACATTGAAATACTGAAATAGAAAATTGACACTTAATAAGGTATAATACTGTAACGAGATGCTAAGAAGAATTTACGCACTATCCGAACCCCTGGTATTATTATGACTTTAAAGAACATTATGGAAACATCTAGAACGGTCTACAATTACCTACGACCTTCGCGAAACGTCTACAAACGCTGATAAGCGATGATAACCTTCTCCTAAACACTAGAAAGTTAAAAAATACCGGCATTTGGATACAAATAGTGCGTATTAAGGCCGCCGCGAAGTGTGGTCGTGTTTGACGGGTCGGCGCGAAGTCGGCCGCAAGCCGCGAGACAACGCCCAGTGCGGTCAGCCGTGAGGCAATCAAAGCAATAAATAAAGCGAATAATCGAGCGAAGTACTAATTGGCGAAATAAATCGGAGTGATTAATGCGAGCGAGAATTGAATGGAATGTTCTAGTGAATGTTAAATACGTGTAATAATAAAGTGTTCATAAACGAATGATATATTCCAAAATAGTGTAATTTAAATAATAGCGTCAAGTTTAAAGTTTTAAGTGACTTTGTACATTGAATAGTTAATTAATTAATCGCTAATTAATTTTCAGTGTTTTCATTCATTCTGCGTGAAAACTTCCACCGCAAAATACGATGATTTTTGAAAAAAAAAATGGCTGCGTAATGTTATTAGTTGAGAAATGTTTGAGAAACACTGACATAATACACACACTTTTGAATGAGTTAGATTGCAACGAAATATTTTTGGCAAAGTGTCAAAATATTCCTCGTCACTGATGTGACGCTTTTGAGAGAACGTATTCCGTATTTAAAACCGACGCATAATGCTATATATGTATTTTATAAAGTATATGTTATAATATGTGTATGTACATATGTTGCGTCTATTTTGAATATTTATGCCCCGTCTAGACTATGAACTTCGTCGAAGTATTGGCATCTTTATACACTTACTTAAACCCTTTCTAAGGTATGATGGTCAACGGGTTACGATTAGATACGGTATTAGAAGAAAAAGACGCGCTGAAATTTAATCTAGAATAAAAAAATTTAAAATGGAAAATTTTTTTCATCTCTCAGAGGAGAGCATTTTTATTTTATTCTATTAAAAATAGTGATACGCGTCACATTACCATTCTAACTATTTTCAAACTAAGCTGAACGCCTATGTTTTGAAAAACATATTAAAAACAGATGACAGTAATATATTACATATTTCCTGAATATCCGTTAAGGTTTCTTTTGACAATTTTTACACTTTGAAAATCCTCAAAGTCTAAAAATTCTCTATATATCACTTGTAAGAAGTATCTTGGAATATTCGTCAGTTATTTGGTCACCTTACTATACAACACAAGTTGCGAGAATCGAAAGAGTGCAGAAAAAGATTCTACGTATTTTGTCCTACAAAGCTAGTCAACACAGTAACCTTCACAGCTACAAGGATCGACTTGCCTTTTTCAAGATGCACAAACTTGAGTCCCGACGGAAAATATCCGATCTCGTTGTGCTACACAAGATTCTCAGCGGAGCTATTGATTCTCTTTCTTCATCTGTTCTATAGAATAAGCCAGCACTCTAATAATGTTGGTTAGTTTCCTCCCATCACAAGAATGTGTCTGTCGTACTTACAATATATATTGTGCTGACCGTAATGTCGATGTTGATATTCTTGCAGACACCCTATCACCATTCAAAATGACACTCTTACACAACATCTATTTTCTTAACAGTAACCTAAATCCATAGAACACATTAACCAATTATTTAGTTACATATTTTTACATGTTTACATTACATTAATTCCTCTAAAATATACATATGCAATATAGTTGCGGCGAACTCGAGTACTAAATTAGTATTTGTTGCTGACATGTCTCGAGTTATTCGAATGATTACAATAATTAGTTATTTGAGTTATGATATGGAGTCGCACATCACTAAAATAAACTAATATTTCTTCCATGCAAAAGCCCTTAAGGCGTCATTATAAAAATATATCAATGGCAAAAATCGACATCTTAATTCTATCCCAGATGCATGTAGAAGAATTGGAATCTATAGTAGACAATAAGTAATCTAAAAAGCTCTAAGCAAACATTATTAAAGAGTTTAAACTTACAATGTACAATTTGTTACTTATTAAAGTCCGTGTCATTAACGAGCGTTATTTAAACTATTCTAAAATGAGAAAGTACTGTATTAGGTGTTTTTCGGAGGCGTGGGTGATTTGTGGAGTGGGAGGGGTGAGGGAGGGAACATGATTAATAATGGTGACTTACACGGGGCTATTATTTTGTTAACGATGTTAATATTTGAATTAAATTTTTTGTTTATTTCTAAAGTTTCTAGGGCGGACAATTTGAAAAATTTGTTGATATTGGTGTATTTAAATTTAGATCTATCTTTGTTAAAAGTATGGCCTGTTTCCAACAAGTGGTTAGAAAATTCCGAATAATTATTATTTTTTAAACACTATTCATGTTCTCTTATCCTAGTTTAAAAAAAATAATAACCCCGTGTAAGTCACCATTATTAACCATGTTCCCTCCCCCGCCTCTTCCACTCCACAAATCACCCCCGCCTCCTAAAAACACCTAATACAGTACTTTCGCATTTTAGAATAGTTTAAATAACGCTCGTTAATGACACGGACGTGTCGAAACCGGTAGCGTAAATTCTTTAATAAGTAACAAATTGTACATTGTAGATTAAAACTCTTTAATAATGTCTGAAAGAAATTGTTACATTGTAGGTGCCCAAAAATACAAAAAAAGCTCTAAGCAATCCTGCTCAATAAGTATAAAAAAATACTGACCCCGATGACATGAAAATGTGTCTTCTGGGAATGAATTGGAACCTGATTGCATTTATTGCCTTGAACCAAATAGTCGATCACGACCTATAATAGAGTGGTGGCTCCAGTGCCAATTTTTTAATAGCAGAATGCACGGGCCTTCCCGTGTCAGGAAAATATGTCAATCGTAATGTTTGTTATATTTCTTCTTATTTTTTATTATTATGTTGTCAATATATTAAGCCTATATTGAGCTCGTCGTGGATAGTGGGTGGAATCGTAATTTAAACATTTTTTCTATAACTATAGTTTTATGGTAACCGAATTTTTCCTGATACAAATTTGCAGATCGATTTTTGGGGACACGGTTATAGTTTAATGGTAACCGAATTTTTCCTGATACAAATTTGCAGATCGATTTTTGGGGACACTATTATAGTTTTATAGTAACCGAATTTTTCCTGATACAAATTTGCGGATCGATTTTTGGGGACACGATTTTGCCAGATACTGATTTTTCAGGACAGCATTTTTGCGGATATGGGTTATTAAGGACAAAAAATAATTTTGATTAGCTTAGGTTGATATTTTGAAATACATCGTAATCCCATACATCATAATTTATTTTTAAATTACAAACGATGCTTATCGTTTAAATTATGATACTTTACATGTAATAATAAAATTGATTAACCGATAGGATAAGGAGGTTTCGATACCAGCACTTTTGAGTATAAATACGGCGCCGGCCGCGGCGCGAGAGTTGTTGTGGTCGCGTTGAAAGTTCGAAAATCACTGCGAACTAGCGACGGCTGGGGTGGCCGGTTGATAGTCGGAGCGATAAACAAAGCGAATAATCGAGCGAAGTACTTACCTAAGTGGTGAAATGAACCGGAGCGATAAATACGAAAGAGAATTGGATGGAATGTTCTAGTAAATGTTAAATACGTGTAACCCAGTGATAATAAAGTTTTTATGAACGAGCGATATATTGCGATAAAATTTAATTTAACGAAAAGCGTTAGGTTGATTCGTTTTAAGTAACTGTACATTCAATAGTTAATTAACCATTGATTAAAATCATTAATTAATTTCAAATATGTTTTAATATACTTTGTAATACACACACAATATGAGTTATTAATTTACAACTATAGTTTCGAGAGGAGCAGTCCCTCTCATCATCAGGTAGTTATTATCTATACCTGATGATGAGAGGGACTGCTCCTCTCGAAACTATAGTTGTAAATTAATAACTCATATTGTGTGTGTATTACAAAGTATATTAAAACATATTTGAAATTATAATGTTGCACCACGAAGTATCTGCCAAATCTTTCAATGTCATTAATTAATTTCCAGCGGTTTAATTCATTCCTCCCTAGCCACAAAACATGACAATATGGTATTTTGTATGGGCTATGCTCGATAAGCTATGTAATTACTACAAACTAAACGGAGATAAAATTTTATTTTTAAATGGATCATTTTTAGAAGAAGAAGATTAATTCTTACAGAAGCACTAATTCTCCAATACAGGGAAGAAATTTCCTGTATAACTTCACTTTTTACTTACCTCGTAGTCGGGCAAACCCCTCCTCAATATTCATATTATCGTACTATGCCATTTGGAGATCAGCATAGGAAGAAAAAAGTTTTTGATTCATTGCCAAAAACTTTTTACATTTGGCGCAGTGAAAAAATCAGATACATGCATCCTCTTTCCCTCTTTAATGCTCTTGTACATCTATCACAATCATTCTCACTCTTACAATTAAAATTCTTTCATACAGTTTGCCAACAAAGATTAAGTCTAATAACCGTATAGTTCCCACACTCCACAAGATATACTTTTCCTTTGTACAAAAGCATAATAATATTCCTTCTCCAATCCAATAATATTTACATATATGAATAATTATACAAAGCATTTAAACGCAGAGTATTTAATTTTTTTCAAAATTGAAAAAAGGCCAGAGAACCAGCCATTTATATATTATGTTCTTTGCATGAGGGATGAAATTCACATAAACAAGACATGAAATTGTTTTCCCTTTGTAAACGGTTTTAAAAGCGAGAGTTTTACGTATTGCTCGTTACAATTTGCAAATTTTTCCCCGTAAATAATTCTACGAAATTTCAATTCGCTCATATTCAAAACCACATTGATAATAGCACAAAAGTTTTGTTCTTTCTTGAAACCTACGTAATTATTTTCTGTCGAATATCAATTAATTTCAAATTATATAATTATTTATGTAATTAATTAACCAATCGCTGATTATCGTCTAGAAACGCCAAAGATTTAGTGTATAAAAAAGTGCTTAGATAAGTGTCGTTTTTGTAAGGATAATTTTGTGTATGTCTGTATATGAGGTTTATTAGTAAAATGAACTTTTTGCTTAGACGCTATTCCGCTAATTCCTGCTATCTAAACACAATAATTTCATTGTTAGTCCGTCCGTCTGTCAGTCTGTCCCCGTAACTTGGTGTAACGTGATAAAAGTCGTTATTACTATTTCACGGGTGTCGGCTATAAATAAGTAAATACTTATTCTTTAAGTACCGGCATGTAAAAGTACCGTCATTTTTGTTTGTGGTTATAGCTCCATTCACAATTCCATCACAAAAATTGACTTTATCTTATTTTATGAGCAAATTAAAAAAATATATATAACAATTTTTAAACTAATAATATAAATTGATATTATATTCAGCGACTGGTGTTTGGTATTTTTGGTACCGGTTATGGAGTGACTGCTCATTTTCAGGAGCAGTATAAAACATATCCTTAAATATAATTTGTCCTCTCTGTGTTAGAATATAGTCGCCATCAATCATAATCTTCTTCAAAATGGAGTCAGCTTAAGCAACCCGTCAAATTCAAGCATTTCGGAGATAGGTTCTCGAGGGATGGTTGCGAACAAATATACGGACACTTGAGGCTACCAACTAGTGATGGTATTATTTTAACCGGTGACACACTAACCGTTATTTGAAATTTGTATCTGATTGCGTTTGTGATTGGCAACGGATTTTTTGCACTTCGAAGACCAAACATCGATATTAGACAACAATTATATCTTAGTCACATACAAATTTCATATAACTGTACCGAAAATAACCGGTTAAAATAACGGTTTAACCATCAGTGCTACCAACATTTTAAGTTAACCAATGCATCGCATGACAGATAATAGAAGGCAGAAGGCGAAACAAAGTGTTTCTCCCCATTCTCATGAGAATAAACTGACAGTTAAAATTTATTGTATAGATTTTAAGTGGCTTGTTGATGTAGTGGTCATAACGCTCGCCTAGTGGGTGGTCGGTGGTTCGAAGCCCCTTCCAGGACACCAGCAAGTTAGTCCTATTTTCATAGCAAAGGCTTCTGGTTTAGTTTGAGAATTGTAAGAATATTGATGCGACGCGTATTCCGTGTTCACATCTCTACTAAAAAAAATATTCTCCCTGACTAACAGATACCAGGTTTGTGAGTGTCCGTAAGTATGAAAAATAGAGTTAAATAGTTAAACATTTAAAATGCCTCAGTTTAGGAGCAGATACCAGAGGCATCGTAATGGTGGCTCATCCCTATCAAAGCGTCTGCCTGGGAACACGCTTGTGAAATTAATGACTTATTAATTCTTATACATACACGACTTCCCCCTAAAAGGGATGTAATTGCCTGTATAAATTTTGTACCTCTAACTCTTCAATAAGGGTTAATAAGAGTATGAATATCGCGCTGGGCGATAACTTACATATCCTAGTGTAATTTTAGTAATTCGGAAAGAATTTCATTACACAAAAAAAGTATATTGCTTTCAAAAAAACTCCTTAAAAATCAATTGTGGGAGTCTCATCGAGCGACATTAACAATATCAAAAATAATTACCGACATCTGTGGAAGTAAAATGGCTGTCACAGGCCGGTATAAAAGGTTGTTACAACACATATGTGATGTGTGACATATAATTCAAATATATACAACTTCCAAAAATTAGTAAGACATGGTATATTCTATCATGGTGGAAATGGCGAACGTTACATATGTGTAAAGTGATCACTTAAGCCTCCCATACGATCGGTCGTAAGTCCGATATACACCATAAATGACTTTTATACCTATTTTCCCACAATAAAAATGAAGTACAGTTTCGTCTCTGTGAGACATCCATAATATACATTAATTGATTAATGATGTCTCTGTGACAAGAAATCCAGTACTACCGTTCTGAAAGATTTGAACAAACTCAAAAATATTCTAAATTAGTATAAATCACTACCAGGTTTTAGGTCTACCGGTTTCGACAAGTACCTATCTCTTCGTCAAGACCAACACTACACTACTATGTTCATAACATCATACACCACAATCATAGTACTGTTAACCTTTCACCAATATTTATTACATGCGTGTTAATCTTACAATAATTTGCCTACAGAACGATCAGGAATCTACGAGGGAGAAGGAGTGAGGGTGCGGGGTCTAAAATTACATAATTTAGAAATTTTTTTAATTAGGGAAGCGGTGAATAATAAAGCACCTCTAATAAATAACCAAATCAATTTTCCATACAGCCTTTTGTCCACTTAAACATTCACAAAAGATTTGGTAACACGCACTTCAGACCCTCTCGTAGATTCCTGATCGTTTTGTAGGCAGGTTTATGCATGCTAGTCTTTGACAAGATTAGCACGCATGTGATAAATATTGGTGAAAGTTCAACAGTACTATGGTTGTGGTGTATATTGTTGTGAACACGTAGTGTTGGTCCGGGTACATCTTGAAACCGTAGAGATAGTAGTGGTTTATACTTATTTAACTAACTCTCTGTCATAATGTCCAACCACAAAGTTAACGCTTTAAATATTAATGATAAATTAAATAAAGTCACGAAAGCAAAATTCTTATCCCGGAGATTGTTTCGTAATTTTGCCGTGAAGACGATGGTTCGTTTGCTTTCTCGCTTTGTAACGTCTTCGGATGAGGGAACTCGCGCCACGGAGAATTCCCGGTCTGCTTTGGTCCCGGTTCGCACGCGCCCGACATCACGGGCACTTGGAGCTGCAGCTGAGCATTAATTACAGCTACAGCCCCGCCGGGATTATCAATGAGCAGCGCTGTTCCGCATTAACGAGGTACTCAATAAGCAGTCACAGCAGTTTACCTAAGCGGGTTGTCTTTTATGGACTGCTTCAATGACGGCGGTGCCAATAAATACTTTATTGCGTCACTAATGAGTTAACGAGTAATGAGTCACGCCTCAAAAAGTTTTTATTTATTGAAAAAAAAACAAGAAAAAGATAGACAAAGAAGACAAACAACATTACCTATAAAAAGGCATCGACCGGCTACTGCGCGCAATGTGCGTCAGAGTTGTCGCGCAGCGAGTGTCATTTCAACGATGGTAAATCAATAGAGTACCTACCGACGAGCGAGAAGTTTTCTAGCGCGAACCTCAGCGATTTAAGTAAGCGAAGATTCTAGAAACATTTAGCGTGGATTTAAGAACAGTGCTACAATTGATTTCGTGTTCAGTGACTTTTTCCATTTTTGTAATAAATAAAAGTTTAAATAGTTTGTGTTTCATTTGCCGCACACAACTACAATCCCGTAATAATATAAAGACAAGGTTACAAGAGAAGTTTTTTAATTAAATTTAAAAAAAATAATATAAAAATAAGGCGTATCTATTGCGTAGTTTTGCCATTGCCAGTTTAAAAAAATAACCGAATCGTATGATTTTCTTTAAGAAACGAGGTGTACACGATATTTACAAATACATTTAGATATTATTTAATGTGCAGAAATATTCTACAGGGTGAAACTTACGACATTAGGTCATAGCGACGTCAGAGCTTGCCTTTCAATATTTCTGACTTATTTATTACAAAAGTTGAAATATAATTGCAGCAACATATATCGAATACGAAAATTTCATTCGCTTTAATACAAGTCACACAAAATGATGAACAACCTCCGAAACCGAAAAAAATCCAATTTAAATTTCTGCAAGGTTATTAATTGACTGTAACGTTTGACTCAGGGGGTGGGGGTGGCTTCCCCCCCTCCGCCCTCCCCGCGGCGCGAGACAAGAGCCCCAGCGCAGACCTCTCGGAGAGCGGGCGACAGTAATTGTAAAACGCTGAGACGAAATAAGGGTTGAAGGGGGTGATAAAATGCGAGATTTAAAATTTAAATGCAAATAAAAAGTGACAAAAACACAAAACACTTCCGCCGTTCTGTTTGCCGGGAATCAAGGGGTAAGATAATATTTATTTTTATCATAACGCGACACCAAAAGGCTGATTTTATTTTTAAACCGAAAGAACATTTTGTAATTTTCAGTGAAAAACGTAAATAAATTAAATATTGTAATGTTGTTAGCGATGTAAAAAAGGCGTTTATACAGGTATCCCGTAACTCGTGGCGAAAACTTTGGGTGGGTCTTTTCATTTAATTTTGAATAGAAAATTTTTTCACACTTGTAGTGAAATCAGTTGAAGAGATAGGCGACATCAAAGTGTATATTTTTTCAATATTTCTGACATGTCTTTTGTAAAACGCTGGATTATCATAAAATTAAGATATATCGAGTACTAACCCTAGAACCACAACATCCTAATTTAGTTACAAGAATCACAACATGGGTTGCGGATGACCCCATACAAAAAGACGATATACATTTTTGGAGCACTTGACACATAGTTCTCTGCCCTTCCTGGCTTACTACAACACGGGTCACACATGACCCCAAACGCTATTTACTCCAAAAGTAATAAGCGTCACGAAAAACTCACATGCAAATAAGTCAAATTCTCGCTAAAATAATTTGAAAACACATACTTGTGTGGTCATCCACGGCCCGATGTTGTGGTCCTACGGTTAAAATTTCATTTGCTTTAATACAAGTTATTTAAAATGAACACCTTGCAGAAATTTGAAAAAAAAAATTTTTTAATCACTTTAGAAAAGTTAAAAATTCATAATGAGCATGCGGCTCACTTTATTTTTAAAAAATCATTACGCAATGTAGATAATGTTATAAATAAGATGCGTGCAAATGCTCTAGGCTTGTTACTAGCCTAGAGGATACAGATTTGCATAGGAAAAACGAATCCACGACCATCTCAATTGCTTTCCCTGACTTCTAGCTGGTGAACGTGATGGATCGAGGGAATAGTCGTCCTGGCAAGAGTCCCAGAACGATGGCACACGAGTAACCACGTTGCATCTGAAAGGGACTTTTTCTGACTGGTTTTGTACAATTTCGTTTAAAATTTTACCTACCATTCTACCTTCAAATAGATACAACTCAGCCAATTTTTGAAATTTTTTAATGAAATTCATGCTATAAAATAAAACAAAGAAATCTTTTTTTTAATGTCGAAGTGTTTTTATATACTTTGGTATTTATTATTAATATGATATTAATTATTTGTATGTCGAGTCGAGGTCCGCTGTGGTTTCAAATTCCATCGACCAAAACGGCCAATCAGGAGTTCGGTGCGGGCCACGTCAGTCGACCGATTAGAACTCCGATGCGACCGACGAGGTACTGGTACCACTACCACTCTTTTGCCGACCGCCGTAGACTCTGCCAGCACTATCTATCGTGCTCCGTACTATTATATTCCCATTATTGTACAACTTGCTCATCAATAAATCGACAGTATAAATTGTGAGTATTTTTCTGGCCATCCTATATCTCCATCTGTCCTGTCTTAGCTTTTCACGTATGTACATCTATACAGTTGAATTGAGCGCGTAGTATGCCTTCAGTGCTGTACGTACACGTCGAGATTCAAGTTTTTTATGATGATGATAATGATGGACATGATCCCATAATACGTAACACGCACCTTCTGCATCACTCATCTCCCTTCACGACTACAATAGCCAATTTACCATACCCAAACACATATATAACAGAATGTTAGTTAACTTAGTAAAAACCACTACCAGATTTAAGATGTACCGGTTTCGAGACGTGCCCGGGGGGGGTTTTGTCAGGACCAACAATTTAATTTAATTTAAAATTAAATAATTTAGAAATTGCTTACATTAGGGAAGCGGTGAATAATAAAGCACCTCTAATAAATAACCAAATCAATTTTCCATACAGCCTTTTGTTCAATTTAATTTTCACAAAAGATTTGATAACACCCACTTTAGATCCCGCCCCCTATTACTCTTTCTCCCGTTAGATTACTAATTGCTCTCTAGGCAAGATAGTGCATACTTGTCTCTGACAAGATAAACACGCGTGTGATAAATATTGGTGGAAGTTTGACAATACTATGGCTGTGGTGTTGTGAACAAAGTAGTGTAGTGTTGGTCCTGACGAAGAGACGGGTACGTCCCGAAACCAGTAGACCTTAAATCTGGTTTTTATTAAGTTAACTAACACTCTATTATAATGTCTAACCACAAAGTTGATGCTTTAAATATTAATCATATTAATGATACAAACACATCTGTTACAATTGTCATAAAATGTGTTTACATTGTTATACGATTTTACACTGAGACTATCTACCACGGCCATTAATGGCCGGTTATTGTTGGTTATCTGTGTTTCAAAAAAAAAATTACTAGAATTTATTTCAACTGAATCTCTGAGGGGTATTTTATCGTGTCACATTAGGGTTAGTAAAGTGACGTCACGCCACTGTTCACGTCTGCCCATATTTATTGCGGATCTCTCCGTTCTACGTTTTTGCGCTCGTTAGTCAAAGAAGTCGAGTTTCCGCCGCATTATGTTCATCCATCCTCTCCCTTTTTACCAACGCGCCGCCACACGCGACGGGTGTCTCCAGCAGGAAATAACGATGCAGATATCGTATTTGCACGATTCACGAACAAAGCTGACAATGATCAAAGAGGAACAATGCCGTTCTGTTTGTATTTATTGAACCAATCAGACGATACAAAGTCGATAACAGATGGATGCGGATGCCAAGTATGCTATAGACCAGTGGTTCCCAAAGTTGACAGTATCTCCTTACATTTTCCCAAAACATATCGTATCAATGCGAAAGACTGTTCAAATAAGAAAAAAGAAAAACGTCAAAATATAATCAAAATTTTTCATTACGAAAAATATTAATATGTGATGTTTTAATGGGAAGGATTCATTAGTTGCCCCTTTCTTGTCATAACAGCATTAGCGTCGACTTCAATTTCACTCACTTTTAATCGCAGTGAATTCGATACGTCCAATTTATTAATGTATTTAGTCTTAATAGAAACCATGGCTGAAAATCCTACTTCACACAAGTATTTGGTAGTGAAGGGGACCACGGCTTCGTCAGATAAGCAGGGATAAGTATCAGCAACCAAAAGCCAGAATTTTGCTAATTGCTTGCGATTAAAAGTATTTTTCAGCGACGTATCTTCCGATAAATCAATAAGCTCTTCACTTGCTTTTGTTGACATTTCAGTCAGTATATTGTCTTGAAATGGATTACAAATATAGTTTATTCTGTCGAACTGTTTGATTCCCTTCTTCGAAGTAAGCGTTGAAGTTATTTTTCAACTCTGTTGACATTGACAATGAGTGACAATGTAGACACTACATTGACATTTGGTTGCAATTCGTTTTCTATAATAAACATGACATGACCCGGACGAGACTGTTGCGCGGTGTTGTGACTGCCACCCACCTAATATTCGCTCGCGACCCACCAGTGGGTCGCGACTCATAGTTTGGGAACCACTGCTGTAGACATATAATATAATATAATAAGTATAATATAATAAAGTATAACATAACATATAATATAATAAGTAATATTTCATATTGTAATTAAGGATAAATTATAGAAGTCTCATAGACACGAAGCTAATTTGTATGTGAGAAAAGTGGATGGAAGTTTTTATATGATGGCTCGGAGCTTAAAACCTGTTTGAGCTGGCTTAAGTGATCACTCTAGATAATGCAACGTTCACCAATTCCATCGTAAGAACATCCACACATTATCACATTTTGAATGTTCTATATATACGTTCGAGTCACGAACATTTCGTATATTACAAATGTCTCTGCTAGAGACATCTGTTGATTTTTTCTCATTAACAAGTTAGTACACACAGCTTTCGTAACTAGTAATGATACCAATATATTTTTTTAGCAATATTCTTTTTAACAGCAATATTCCTTATATATGATATTCTTTCGAATTATTACATATACACTAGAATACGCCTGAAAATCAATATTTTAATTTTTTAACTCAGGGCAAAAAATCCAGTAACTGTGTTCTTAGAACATTCTTTCTCATATTGTTTCATATATTGTAGTTGGATATATCACTAATTTTTCTGGAACCTTCTTCCAAATTACGTAATAAAATTATGAAAAAAACATTATTGTCAAGAAAGTCCATCGCATACGCGGTTTCATTATGTCAAAAATGTGAGGCCGAAAAATTGTGTATCAATCGGTCACTTCATTCTGAGTGAGCTATTTTTTCTTTGGGACTACATAAAGGAAAAGATCTATGTTAATACGCCAATAACAAATCAACATATAAAATAACGTGTCAAAAAAAAACTAATTACCCCAGAAGTATGCCCAAAATATTATGACAATATTGGGACGGGGGCTGTGGGAAGCAAATGAAAAACTAGAACAATTTAAAGTTTAATTTACCAAAAAAAGTCACTGGACACGAGTAAATCGGTGTATCGTTCTTAAATTTATAGTCACTAAAATAATATTTAACACAATTATTATTTTTATTATTTTTTTTTAAATACAAATCTTATATATTTACATATTTGATACATAAAAAAAATTAGGTACATAAATATTTTATCATTGTACCTCTCCAAAAAGAGACTAACTCTTGTGTCTGGAGAGGAAGTTACACTTTTATACATAATATGTGATAATAATTAATGCATAAAGTAAAATAAATTATTATTACGCTGTTTCACAATTTGCACAAATTAACGATGTTTCTATTGTTTTGATCACTTTCTAACAAGTTCCGTTCAATATGCGCACGTAGAAAAACTTCTCGCCCCGGTAGAAAATTTCTTTATTTATTATCGCTGGAATATACGCCAGTTACACTGCGCTGCGCTCCGTTGCTAATATCGCGTGAGTTAAACGTCATGAATGAGGATGTTAAAAGAAAGAAGAAGCAATATCGAAATTAAACGCACAAGATCAATTAAAGTTCTATTTATTACACAAAGTCACTATACATGAACATTATCCGGAACACTATTCCGTAATTCGCACTGATTATTGCATGTACTAGAGTATTAAAAAAGGTAAGTGCTTTTTATTCGCGCCGTTTCGTCTATCGCTTGTGTATTGGCTTCGCTTCTTTGGTTAATCGCACGGATTCACAGTTTACTTCGATTCGCTCTTTTCTATAACTTCGCCAGCTGTCAAACTCGACTCAACTGCAGTGGCCTATTTATTATACAAGGACCCGATTTCCTCGAAGCTTCTAGTATAATTTCGCATATTGCAGATCTTTCTAAAACCTTCTAAATTATTCCAGACTCGATTATACGCAGTTCCCCCGGACGTAGATGAATATTTCATTTATTTTTTACCAAAATTTATGTTAAAACTCATGCTTCAATGTACTGACTGCAAGCGCCTTTATAAACTAGAAATTTCATGAAGTAAACACATTTTCCCATCACAAAACAATTTTATTTTCAAATACGTCACGTTCAAATTGGGTTTGTGACGTCATGTAAGATTTAGTTCCCCCTCTCCGCCCGCCCGGTCGCCTTACAGGCGCGCAGGCAGGCTTACAGGCGCTAACTTACGAGTACTAATCCCAAACACTGCGGAAAACCTTTTGAAAAAAACTAAAAATAATTTTAAAGAATTACATGTTCGTGGTGGTTAATTTTTTTTTTACCTAGAATTATTTTATTCAAATTTCACTTGCCGAACTAAATTCTAGTCTCTCGTGTTTATTTTAAATGTGAAATTAAACTCTGATTTATATAGTAACGTTGTAGTACTCTTTATCAAATTGTACATGATTAAAAACGACATTGTCGTGAAAAGTACAGAGGTCTCAATTTTGAAAATTTTAAATACCTCGTTATTTTATGTACAATTTTTGTCACGCAGGTCAAGTAAATACTCGTTGCACTGTACAGTACGCCATTGACGAATCTGTTGCTAGTATAATATATTATAATATATATAAATATACTATATTATATACTAGCTGTGCCCGCGCGGCTTCGCACGCGTAGATTTTTAGTCATATTTTATCAATTTGAGTATTAACCTTAATGTACAGATGTATGTCGTCGCGGACTTTATTTTTTCGTCGACTTTAGTTGTAAAATATGTCACCATGAAAAGTCATTTTATTTTACCGGGATAATTTATAGCCAATGTCAATCTTGAAAGTCCATTCTAAATATTGTTGAAAGAGTTTTTGAAATCGGATGAGTACTTTCGGAGGTTACCTCCTACATCCAAACTTATAAACTTTACCTCTTTATGTATTAGTATAGATACTCGTTGTTTGGAGTACATATAATAAATGTATAAGGTACCATAGCATCGAAAACCACGTAGAAGACTTCAAATAAGACAATATGTCGAGACACAAAATCTCTTCCGGTGCTAAACCGAAAGAATCGGGTAGATTTCGTCTGTATTTGTAAGTGTGATATTCATTTATTTTCTGTGAAACTGTGGAGGATCTAGGCCTACCCGGACTCTAGTCCCTCGAGCGTGCCAATTGACCAATCACGCTCGAGGCGAGCTTCACCATCATCGCCGCCAATGAGAAACCCAATGCGACCGATGAGGCACCTCTGCCGCCAGCGTGATTATTTAACCGTGAGTATTTTCTGATCATCCTGTATATCCATCTCACCATTCATTCACATCTACTAGTTGTCAAACGCATTTACCCATCGCACTGCATTTGATTCACATTAGCGTATCTTCAGCGACCACACATGAATGTGCCAGGAGATCAGGTTTCGACAGACGGGCATTGATCTCTTCCCGTGTAACATAAACACGCAACCTTAATTTCGCTTCACATTCAATCCAATCATTTCTCTCGGCACACGTATCACATCTGCCAAAGAACTAATATTAACCGAGTTACAAATTGATTAAAATTTTGAACAACTACCACTTTGAAACCATATGCCAGATCAGGTTGGCTAACGAACTCGGCCTAGATGTTTACAGGATTAATTTTTCAGAAAAAATTGATTGAAATGTGATGAGAACTGCGGGAGCTATTGCGTCTGCAATAGTTGTTGCATCCCATACAATTATTTGACAGAGGTGATTTCGGGGATGCTGATCATGATAAAAAAAATTGCACTGAAATTTTTAGGAGGCTGAATCAGTAGTCCTTCAATTGGCAGTATTTTTATCGAAATCTATTTAATAATGTGTACAATCAGCCTTTGACATCATTTTTAGATTTTTTGGTCATTATGAATTTTAATAATGCACAATACTATTTTTCATGATCTTTTGTATCAAATATTTGTCCGTATAAATGAGGGTACGCAATTTGAATATTAAAATATTTTTTTGGTAACATTTGACCACGATAAATATTAATAACATAGCGGAGCGCCCAAACTTGAAACAATTATTTCTCGCCATTTGCCCACTCTCATTATTTTTAATGACGCCATAAATATATATTTTTGGGCTGGAATATTTAGCCAACGAGTAATATAATTCTTCTCCATAAAGGTGAGGTGCTTAATCATAATTTGAAGACAGTGCGAGATACATTTGGTAACCCTAGAAAAGGTTTTTTGCTGGTTTCTGCCCCCAGTTATACAGGGTTATTTGGAAAACATTAATAACTTCGCAGGACTATATTCATGCCCTGAATATGAGTCGAAAATGTTCAAGCTATCATGACCTAATATTATATAGTTTGCATTTTTTTCAATATTTCTGAATCATTTTTTGTAAAACGTTGGACTATCATTACAGAAACTTCATTCGTTTCAATACAAGTTAAATAAAATGATAAATAAAACGAAAATTCGAAGGTTTTTATTATTCATGAGGATGACAAATTACAATCACAGAGGGCGTTAGCGAAGTCAAACTTTCAAAAATTTGTAGTACCGTGTATCCATCTATTTGTTTTAAGAGAAGAATGTAAATTCTTCAACGAACTATCATGAAGGTAACTTATATCGAAAATAAAAATCTATACTAATATACAGGGTTATTTGGAATACATTAAAAACCTCGCAGGACTATATTCCTGCCTTGACTATAAGTCGAAAATGTTCAAACTATTATGACCTAATATCAATAGTTATGGAGATATGCGACATCAAAGTTTGCATTTTTTTTCAATATTTCTGACTTATTTTTTGTAACGTATAAACGTGTAAACGTTGGACTATCATTACAGTAACATATATTGACTGAAAAAATTCCAATTGGAATGTTTTCCAATTGGAATTCGAAGGTTTTTCTTAATAATAATAGCTTGAACATTTTCGACTCATAATCAAGGCAGGAATATAGTCCTGCGAGGTTATTAATGTTTTCTAAATAACCCTGTATAGATGTAGGAGGTAATCTCCGAAACTACTCATCCGATTTCAAAAATTCTTTCACCAACATTTAGAATGGACTTTCAGGGTGGACAAAGGATATATTATATAAAAATTCCCGCTAAAATAAAAGGACTTTTCTTGGTGACCTATTTTACAACTAAAATCGATGTAAAAATGATCGAGCGATGCCTTTTTCACGAACGCTGCCTTAACGGTAAGAGATATTTAAATACTTTCCATAGAAAAGTTTTAGAACTCAAAAAGTTGTATAAAAAAGTCCGCGACGACATTAAGGTTTATTGATTTTTTTTTTTGTTGCATACAGTTTATTGCAATTTTTTTTCTAGTCTATTAAAACAATAAAATACATAACTTATATAATTATGTTATACGTAATCTCTCCATTTAAGAGTATTGCTTTTGTGCTCGGACGAGGTACTTTGCATTGTACATACATATAATTATTTTACATTATATTATATATATGGGATGAAGTAGTGGAGTGAAATATTTTTGATTTCGAGGGTAATTGTGTCTAGTTGTGTTTATTGAGATGTTTACTGACATATATCTATATGTTAAGGTTAATATACAAATTGATAAAATATGACTAAAAGTTATTTAAAATCTACGCGTGCGAAGCCGCGCGGGTATGCATGACACCTTAAGCGTTTGACGTCATGTTGCGAACTCAGAGACATGGTCTCTGAGTCTTCTTGGTCTCCGAGTTCTCTGTATGGAGATTACGAGTGCCGAAATAGGTCTCCAAAAAGATTAATAAGACCATAATCCGGCGTAATTTGTTTCGTTAATCTCATAAAAAATATTCTCAGTGGACACGGGCCTAAAGGGGTTACACCAACCTGAAGCAACAAAAGGTACAATCAAAGAGTAGCTTGTTGGTCTTGGGGTTAGGACTTTCGCCTCGTGATCCAAAGGTCGCGGGTTCGAATCTCACTCCAGACCAGCAAGTTAGTCCATTTTCATAGCAAAAGCGTTTAGCTTAGTTTGAAAATAGTGAGAATATTGATGTGACACGTATTCCGTGTTCGCATCTCTATAAAAAAAATATAATAAAATAAAAATCGACGTAACTATTGCAAATATAAAATTCGTTTTAGGATCATTTTCTACGGTATACAGTTAATAATTTTCATAAACAAATCAATTTTAAAAAGCCAAAATGACTTCTCCGTGCCGCGTGGCGGTAATAATCATGTAACCAGGTTTGAGTGAAATAAAAATGTTACTTATTTTCTTGTTAAATGAATTAAAGTCTATGATGTAGTGTTTTGAAAAAAAAAAATTTTTTAGTGTGCAAATGACATCAGTTTGAAAATAATTTTTAAATAAATCTAAAAAAATTAAAAAATAAAAAATTCATAAAAAGCCATTTGTCAAAAAATCGTAAGCTACTTCGTAGATTATATCAATTATAATAATTTTTTTGCCTGTCCGTCCGCCCGTCTGTCTGTCTGTCCCCGTGATTTCGTGTATCGTCCGTAACTTCTTTAAATTAAAAATATATACATATAAATAAATATATACTCGACTTATTCCTGAGAAAAACTAAATGTTTGTAAAAGTACCGAGATTTTTGACGGATTACTGCTAGTGTTGTTATTAAGATGTGTGCAAAATTAGTAAAAAATCGTCCAAATAGTTTTTGAGACGATAGCTTTAAATTTCACAGCCAATTTTTGTATGAGTAGTACTAAAATTATTCTTAGAATTTTTCAAGCTATAAAATAAATAAATAATTTATTTTTTTGAAAATTTCAATGTGGCATCAATTCATCTTAAGGGTGGCAAAATGTGCAGGGGCGGCCCTGGTTTTACGGTAGTAACGCTTCTCCCAAGTTTTCCGCACAAGTCAAGCCTTCGACACACCCTCCATTTGTTATAAATACGCACAATACGTTCCAGTATCGAAAGGTGTGTTGTGACTTTGCTAAGTGACCATTAATAATAAATGCGCCCACTCGGTTCGCCGGCCCTGTTCACGCGTAGCACTTGGCACACGCTCGCCTCGTATATTATATATAAATATATATATTGGCGTTCAGAGCGCCGGCCGCCAAAACGGAACAATTAAAATTTACGATGCAATTTATTTGTGTACTTAAAATGATGTTTTAATGCGACCCTTTGCAAGGCTGTGTGCATTACGAATTGCAGATAAGCCTACGCGGCTTGTAACGCGATCGCTGTCGCGGACGGAATGTTGTGGAAATGGGCGAGCCCCGATGTACGCGACAGGGACGCCCTTCCTCGCCTTCCTCCCTTTAATGTGGCGGCCGAGAAGGATGCTTTAATAAATGAACTGTGTTTTTATAGTAAGAAAATTAAAATAATAAATATTGTTTTAATTTTAATATTTGGATACTGCATAGGTCATGTTAAAAAATCTATTACGAATGTATGCGAAGAAAGCGTACAAAAGCATGTCTTCATTTTTTTTATATACTTGTTTTATTTTAAAAGTGAGTTACCGCAGCTAATGGAAATTTGGTTCCACGCTAAACGATTTTACAATTAATCAACGCAGATAGGAAACATTCGGACAACGGTCATTGCATAAGCATTAGTGACGAATATTATTCGCATCATCGTATCCAAGTTCACGACTAACTAATTTACCATCATTCCGTTCCCTCGCGGTAGAGACTTGTTATGTCACCAAATGTTGGACAGCCCTGACCTTGTGGCATGTATCGATTATAATATCCCTTCCACACATAGAACGCGACAAATTGTCACATTCCATCGCAACAATTGCAATACCAATTATCAATCAAATTCTGTGATACACAGAATATTGGGAACTTGTAATGAATATGGTTGCATGATTGACATTTTCGTCGACAGTCTGGAGAAAGTAAAGTTTACACTTAAAGAGGCAATACTGCTTCGTTACTGACTTCAGCTGTTAATATGTAATGGTGGGTAATATATATTTTTCGTACACATTGCCGCTTTGTACTTTATATTTTTAATTTCTGTACTCATGTTTTGGTGCTATTCCTGGTACTTTTAATAATTTGCTACTTGTAATTTATATTGTTTAATGTATGTTCTTTTTAATTTTATGATATATTTTTTTATGTAAAAGCCTTTACGCATTGCTGCTCGTTACCTACTCTACATTTTTAATTTTTATACTCATGATTTGGTGCTATTCCTGAAACTTTTAATGTATGTGCTTTTTGAAATTTATTTTATACTCTTTATGTAAAAGCCTAATGGGCGTAAACAAATAAATAAATAAATAAATAAAAAAGTGTAAAGAATATTTTCTATTCAAAACTGAACAAAGAAGACTCCCCGAAGTTTTTGCTACTAACTATGTGACAGTATTTTCATGTAAATTTATGTATTAAGGAGGGGGATAAGTCTAATTTGATGAAAAAAAGGTATGTTTTCAAGAATTTTTTACCCTACCTACCCCGCTTAAACCATAATATGTCATAATATTCCATGTAACATATTACGTTACATGGAACTAAATAAACAACGAAAAATAAAATAATGGTACTATTTTTATTATTTATTATAATAAACACAGCTATCTATCACCCCTGATTTCGGTACGATAATGCAAGTTAATAATTAATATTAAAATCAACACATACTCATCACATCAGCCCTGATGATGGACCCTGCAATGGGATCCGAAACTTCAGCCAGAGAGTTCAGATATACACGGCAGAATATCCCAGAAAACTACACATGGAACTATTTAAACTAAACACTCGCACGAAATAAGTAATGTATAAAATAATATTTTGAGTTTGTTCAAATCTTTCAGAACAGTACTGGATTTCATGTCACATAGACATTATTAATTAATTAATGTATAATACAGATGTCTCACAAAGACCAAACTGTAGTTTTTTATGGGAAAGTAGGTATAGAAGTCTTTTGGGTGTACATAGGACTTATGACCTATCGTATGTGGCTTAAGTGATCACTTTACACAATGCAACAACAATGCGTATATGAAGTGTGGCATGTAATTCAAATATATACAACTTCCAAAAATTAGTAGGCATGGCATATTCTATCATGGGTGGAAATGGCGAATGTTACATTGTGTAAAGTGATCACTTAAGCCAACCATACCATAGGTCATAAGTCCTATGTACACCCAAAAGACTTCTATATCTACTTTCACATAAAAAACTACAGTTTCGTCTCTGGAGACATCTATAATATACATTAATTAATGTATAAAATTTCTTGGATTAGTAGACCAGTAAAGACACAGTGGAATATATAAAAAACCTTATTAAAAGGGGTCTTATTTCGTTGTTGCGTCCAAACCAATTTCAATGCATTATTTCTTTGTAATAAAACAATTTTACTTTTCTAAAATATAAATAATTATATTTTTTCAAATATTGAAAGTACCTACTTGTTAACCGGTGAAAGACATGACGATGCCATATGTGATGAGCAAATTAGAATAGCCAATTTATTATACAGCCAATTTGCCCACCATCCTTATTTCTATCTTATCTCTGACCCAGCATCTTAACAGATGACGTAGATTACATCTTGACGTGAGATCGGAGCTCGGAATGAACGGAGCAATCCTTGGGATTCTCCAGCGAATACATCTCGTGTTTAAGTAACATCCGTTTCCTTCTTCAGTAGAGCGTGGTCTAAAGAAGGAACTTGAAGAAGAAAACGGACGTTTCTGAAACATGCAGCGATATGCTCGCTGAAAAAATAAAATAGTGTTTTCATTTGTAAATATTAAAAATGGACATCCATAAATTTAATATTTGATTTAATACATATCCAGATCCTGAAATTGTCGCAAATATTTTGCATGCTCACAATATTCTTTAAAATTCAATTTTAAAGAATATCACGGCTCGCTGTTTTGAAATCAATTAAAAAATACTTAAAAGTAATGTATGTATGTAAAAAAATATTCGATGTTTTGCAATTGAATTAAGTAATATATTGTAGTATGTATCCTACACACATCCTTATTCATATTAATTTAAATTAAAAACAGTATCAGATCAGAAGGTTACAACCATGTATATAAATTTTAATGACAACACGTTTTTATTGTAAACTATCTGTAACCCGTCAAAAAGACGGTACTTTTACATGCCGTTTCCTAAGAAAGAATAAATGTTCACTTATTTATAGCCGACACACATGAAGTATGTAGTATTAACGACTTTTTTCAAAATATTTGAAATGTTTTTTCATATTTCCCCTGCCGGCAGTTGGGCGGATTGGGCGGAACATAAAATGGTTCGCGTCTTTCTAGTTCTAAATGTACTGTATTTTTGACGGGTAATGCAGGCTCAGCGATAGCAACATCGCTATTGTTGCCGCCTTCACGTTTGCTGGCATGGGGTTCAAGCCCCGTATCCGGCCGTTTAATTTCATTTTTGAATCTCTAAATTGGAACGAAATTACGGACTTTACATGAAGTTACGGGGACAGACAGACAGACAGAAAGAGGAAGGACGGACAGACGGATAACGAAATTATTATATTTGATTCGCCATCTTATAACATAGTTATTTGATGATTATAACAAATTAGTTTAATCATTTGGAAGGATATACCGTAAAAATCTTTTAATTTATTTTTCATCAACTTCCCGACTAGCTAGAGTTCTAAAATTTTCAATATTTACGTAAAGTGGATGACTTTACATTATACATTATTATATCAAGGAATTGAAATAATTTTCAGGCGTATTTTAGTGGAAATGTTAACATTTCGGAAGAATGCCATATACATATAAAAAGAATATTGCTTCAAAAACTCTAATCTAAAAATAGATACCTCGTTACCAATGGCAACATCTTGGTTTGTGGGGTTGACAATGGTTTATGGGGATGACAAATTTCAACCACAGATGGTTGAAGTAAAATACAACTCACATTAAATAAAGTGTGCAAAGTTGATTTATATACAACTACAAAAAAAAATGTAGATTTGGTAGTCCATCATGCGTGGAATTGATGAACGTTACATTGTGTAAAGTGATCACTTAAGCCAGCCGTGGAATATAAACACAAACACCCAATATCTTCCATACCTACTTTCCCATATACATAGCCTTGTCTCAAGACATCTATGAAATATCTTGATTGAAAATGGTTTTTCATTATTTAATTATAGAATATTTTTTCGCAAATTTACTCTAGATTTATATGATATTACCTGGTTGATCTGATCGCTGAGAATTTATATACTGTCAACCGCGTTGTCAAGGTTCATAAAATATAGGCAGTGTACATTGATGTGAAATAACTATACTTTATTGTGAAATAAAGGTAGATTAATCTCAGTATAATTTAGGATATAACCTGTGCTGTCGCGGCTTCCGTGAGTTTATTACCGAGAGACAGTGTTCCTGGAAACAAGGTTAATGGCTGACGATAAGCAGATTTAAATCCGGCCAAGGATCGCAAGTTGGGACCAATTTTGTGCTCGTCGCGAACTTGTTAGCGTGTCAGGGAACTTTAGACACGTTAAAGAATTTTGGTAGCGGATTGAGTTGATAGGAGACGAGCGCGATAGAAATATGTATCGATTAGATATAATATTTTCAAATATAAACCGGAAAATTTACTTGAAAGAGCAAAAACTCTTTAACGATGCTCTCGGCGCCGTGATATTTACACAGCTCGTTCCGTCTGAAATTTATAGATCAACGTAACTATATTCAATTTCATTTCCAAGACGTACAGGCGTACGTGCTTGACCCCTGCGGCGAGAGGGCACTCTCCTGAAAACGCTGTGAAGTGACTCTAACGAAACGCGGAAAATCTCCGAAAAGAAACTCTACACATCCACAAGGTTCGTATAAAACATCAATACCTAAATACACGTGTCTAACAACTGTTATGTAAACTTTGAATCAGTTATATAATATTATTGATATATAATTCAACATAAAAAAATCGTTTGCAATCAGCCTTAGTGGGGATGTTTTTTTCTTAGAAAGTCTTAGGTCCGGTTGTTTCAAGTTGGATTAAAGTAAGCGTTCTTTTAAAGCATAGATTTTTACGTTCTCCACCAATCAGACGATTCGTTTTCGTAAAAATCTATGCTTTAATCGACCGCTTACTTTGATCGAACTTGAAATAACCGGGCCTTAGAGGATAGAACGTCTTAGAAGGAACGCATTTTGGTGTCATATATTATTCATTCAAAATTCACTAGACAAAAAACTGTACATAAATTAAACGACCCGCTTGTGAAAACCTCCTTTGCTCAAAGACATGCTATATTTATAGGACCGTGGATTTATATTATATATCAACCTCCCACAAGTGACCGCAATTGCTGATTCTTTAATGTTCGTACCTTATTAACTGAATGGTTTTTGAAGATCGGAAGAAACCAGCTGGAAGAGTTCCTTAGATGAAAAGAGTTGCCTTTGAATAGAAACAAACCTAGATTAACGAATTCAACAGTATTTGGTCATCGAGTGGGGTGTATTAAATGATTAATCTGGGAAAAAAAATGATGAAAAAACTCTGCTAAGAGTTTAGAATGAAAAACTCAACTAAGAAACTGATCTTTTTTCGTATACATTTTTTGTATATTATTTCAGCTTGTTACTTTTTTGTGTACGTTGTTCTTTTATTCTTATTTGCTTTTATACTTTTTTCTTTTCAACTAAACGGGTTCTTTCTCCAACCACTTTTAATTTTTTTACTTACGTAAAATAACTATATACGATATTAATTGTCTAAATTAAATATTTGGTTTGATGATCAACAAAAGCATCTTACCTCAGAACAGGTATTTCTTTATATCTAGGGAGGTAGTTAGTGGCTGAAAGACTTTGTATATTATTTCTTATACTTATACTTATAGGGGAATGTATGGTAAATTGGAGCACCCTCATATCTCAAAAATATTTATTATTGCTTTTATTATTATTACATGACTCGCATACGCACCTATATATAAAAAAAGAACTGTGGCTCCCTCATCAGACTCAAGAGTTTCTCTTCACTGATGAGGTCTACGTGACTACAAAGTATTAAAAAATGTCAATTTGATATGTAAGTATATAAGAATTGTATTTGTACCATATATTAAATTAAATAAAAAAATAAAAAAATGCCGGCACAGGTACATAGGTTTACATTTTATTAGATTTATTTTATGACGTATCCACCTTGTTGGTTACAATGGAGCGACATTTGTGGAGGTTTAAATATTTAGTAGGTTTCTTACTGATACTGTTATGATTTTTGTTTTCTTTATATTTTATCTACGAGCCTATTGAAGTCCAATTTAGCAACCTCGTGGTCCAAATAACAGAAGCAGTTGGCTAAATTGGAACAAGCTCCAATCTCACATTATGTTAATTACTGAGATATCTTTTATAATTATGTTTATAAATAATAATTGTTGTTTTATTTCATACAATAGACATTTGTAAACATCTAGAAAATAAATGCTTAAAATGCATTTGAAAAAAAAGGTCCAAATTACCAGACTTTCCCCTATTTATGTAAAAATGTGTATGTGTTAAGCATTTAATAATCATGACACGATTTGCACCTTTGCGGAAAGACTATGATATTTCGAGAAAATGATTTTTTTTTTGCAAATTTGAAACCACCGCGTCGAGTTCTATGAACTCCAAAAAATGGCATCGTTTGCCCCAATGATATCGTCAACGGTTTGCCCCACAAATGGCTGAGTAACTTAAGAAAGAGACAAAATATCACACTAATTCAAAATTTTGAAAGTAGTCTCCTGTAAAATCATTCTTTTCGAAATATCACAGTCTTTCTACAAAGGTGCGATGTGTCTAGTAAACGCCGGTTTGAAACTAAATTATGTGTCTTCTTATACGCCCGTTAACCTCCAAGGATGCATGGATAACATGTGTCATTCATTCAAAGAATTTTCGCGAGAAAATACATTTTCAAGCTGCAAATACATGCAACACCAGGTATGTAGGTATTGCTGATGATGAAGGGATAGAATGAAGAAGTTTTTGTAGTGGAGCTATTCCAATGTCCTATCAAGACTCCGAGTTTTCACCCCGCCGCGCTGTTCAAGCCTTAGGAATGTCAAGAACGAGAGCTGGAGGCTTTTGTTCACAACCCTTTCATTCTGCTACGAAATATTTCTACGAGATTTAAAGCGAACTCTGTATAATAAATGATATTAAAAAAATCATTTGTCACACGAGGTGTGCAGTGGATATTTATTTATATGAATAATAATATCGCCACAAAATCATTTTTCAAATCACACTAAGGGGTTCTTTTTGGTCATCCAACAGAAAGACATAAAAACAGTGTTATTTGGAAAACAATAATAATCTCGCAGGACTATATTCCTGCCTTGATTATGTGTCGAAAACGTTCAAGCAGCCATGACCTAAAATCGTTATGGAGTTATGCAATATCAAAGTTTGCATTTTTTTTTCAATATTTCTGGCATATTTTTTAAAAAACGTTGAACTATACAAACGACAAAAAACTCCAAACAATCATTTTCTGTTAGCTACAAATTGTCTGTAATATAATATGTACAAAATGTATTACTTAGATACTATGTTTTTTACATTTTTTCTATTCTTTTCTAATTTTACTTGTATGTTTTTTCTATTGTTACTTGTATGTATATATCTATATGGCAAGATGAGAATCTATTCTCATCTTGCTGAAATAAAGACATATTATTATTACAGACGGCAGAGTGATAATTTCATTAATTTCTAATTGACATATTCTCTGCGGTATCTAATTAGGCTTCAATTCCATCCAAACCAGCTGCGGTTAATTTGCTAGAACCAAATTTCAAATTCTGCCAAATCATTAATTTTCAATTAATCGCTCAATTGCGCAAACCAACCACATACAAATGACTAATAAATTAAACTATACAAGCTTCTACCAGGCCAGCGCAATTACTAAGGTATGGGTGTTTTCATATAAGCTTGCAATTGAGTAAGTGGGAGTACAGTGCGTAATACGCGCATTGTTTCATTGTTTTAAGTTTTACGGATACGAGAGGGGCGTATACTAAGAACAGTAATACGTCTTCATACAAACTGGCCGCTACCCATCAGAATGTGTGCGTGCGTGCTCGGCGTCGTGTACGCACTGTGACGCACACATTGACACAATATGGGGGCACAAGGCGGCAGCAGTAAGGGCCGTGCCTTCGGTGCCATTCGCGCTCGCAGATAAATTAATCGTAATGATTTTAATTTGAAAAAAGTAACCCATAAAACCCATAAATTCTAATTTTCGGGTTTAGTGTCTACCTTACGCGTCGGAATCTCAAACGCTACGAGTTAAAAGAAAGGGAGTAAAAATAAAGTGACAACCCTAGCGTCAACGCAAGAGTAGGCTAATAACTCGCCGACAGGCCGGAGATAAACTACTGTTCTGGGTATACTGTGGTATTACGCACTGTACCCACACTAACTCAAGTGCAAGCTTATATAATAATGTGTTATAATTAATTCAAAAGTGGAACAGTATTCTGCCGCACTAAGCTAAAAAACAGGATCTCCATTAAACAAATTACTGAGTAAATCAAGGAAACGTGAATGTTGCAATTTCTATCATTCAAATGAATATTAATTTATTTTTTCGCTCAGTCAATAGACATTGAATTAATACAGATAAAAATTGTTATTTTATTATTATTTGAGGTATTTTTATACAGTTTAAATCATAAAACTGCAAATAAACTACGTAGCCTAGATGGATATACCGTGAATTTAAAATGCTTGTAGTTTAATAGTTTGATGGAAATGCGGCAAACAAGCTTATTAGAAAGGTAAAATATGACCTCAAGTATCCAAAAACACACAAAAAAAACATTTTTTCAAATGGATTTACTGCCTTTAAGCTTATTGGGGCATTATGAATAGAAATGTGAAATAATTTTTTAATATTATTACATAGATAGTCCGGCTTGCTTCGCTCATGTAAAGTTATTATTTTATTTAAGGTACATAATATGGCCTCAATATATATATATATATATTGAGGCCATATATAATATATATAGATGCATTGTGATTTGTACAAATCCGCGATGTTCCCGAAAAATAACTTCTATTTAAACCATATTAATATATATATAGAATATAAAAATAAAGAAAGAGAAACCCGTGTTTCCCTACCCGCCAAGATTTCACCACAACCAGCCACAACCACCCACCGGTGGTTATGGTGGAGGATAGCCCTTGGTGTCACAACGAAAACATGCGAGTTTGGTGGGGGTGGCTGCGCGTGGGTGGGAGTGGGTGACGAAAATGTGCTTTCTAGCACATTGTTTTGTTATGGGAAGGCCGCAAATGCTTCAGATTGTTTCAAAATAGGCACGCCGACTGTGTCGGTGAGCCTAGAAAGTTCCGGAAAAACCTGCTCTAGAAAGTTCTGGAAGGAGAAGGTTCTAGAAAATTCCCGAAAGTTCTATAAGGTTCTAAACTGAGTGGCGGAATGTGTCGGTGTGTATAGGAGGTTCCTGTACATTCGATAAATTTCTTGAAAGTTCTGGAAGGAGAATGTTCTAAAAGGTTCGCGAAAGTACTATGACGATCCAAACGATGTACTAAAAATACATCGGCACAGCTAGTACAAAATAATACTAATAAGGATGGTATTGATCGTGTTTGGAATTAATTTTAAATCAGCCTGACGACGGCCTTGGCGTTCGCTTTCAATCCTGTCAGGCTCCGGACTACCTGAAGTCCAATCTATCTGACATCACCATCCCCCAGGGTGGGCATGGGTGGTCGCCCGACGGCTTCGAAATGGCTACAATTCAGACCATTTATTTAATGTAAATTTTCTTTTGTCCTTTCAATTATTTTACCGAGACTCGGTTAGTTTAGCACACGGTCGGCTTGAAAAGTTTTCTAATGGATTCCTCGAAGAACTCGAAGAATTGCTGGTCCTCAACGGTGAACAGATGGCATAAGAGAAAGCTCGGGTAAAATGGAAACAAAAATCAGAAGTTTGGAGGCTGCTGGCTGCGGAAGTTGAAAGAATAGTGAGATTTCTTGTGACGAAACGGATATTACATGTATCTAGCATTCGACTTGGAATTTCAAATTCAAATTACTGCCGTGCACTCCTTTTTTCAAAATTATTTATTGACAGATGTAACCCGTCAAAAACCAAGACGGTACTGTTACATGTCGGTTCCTAAGGAAAAAGTGTTTACTAATTTTATTTAAAAAAATTCGTAAAAAAATAATATTATAAATAAAATGGACATCAAAATAAAATGAGATTTTTTCCCCCGTACCTGGAATCGAACCCGAGTTGCCCGCGTGGGGAGCTCGGGTTAGATACTATTACCACTACACCATAGCAGAAGACGCCGCAGGTTGCGAAGATATCGTTTATTAATCAACTGTTCGCGTCTTTGCTAAGTTTTATATATTTAGTCTATTTTTCAAACATACCGCACATACGGTGGTGGCGTTTTCCGCAAGTTTGATTGCCCGGAATTCAACCCCATCTGCGGCCGTTTTTAATTTGATATTTTAGCCGTGAATTCGAACGAAATTACGGACGTCACACGAAGTTACGCGGACAGACGGACGGACAGACAGACATCGAAATTATTATTATTATTTCTATTTTATTTTTTTATTTTAGGAATCTCAACAGTACAATTTATTATAATGGCATAACGTATTGGATAGTTGGTAGACCAACTATAGAGATCCACGGCATAAAATATTAAGTCAAGCAATAAAGAAAACATATATTAAATAAAGGGATAGGAGTGGGAGTTAGAGGGGGAAGTGGAGTGAGGTGTATGGGATTGTGGCTGAGTGGAGTGGGTGTCTATTCTGCGTGTGACGTTTATGTATATAAATATGGGGGTATGTGCAAAGAGTGATGAGGGTTTGGCTGTGGTGTGTGTATGATGATGGTCGGTCTCAGTTAATCCGGTGTAGATATAGAAACAAGTAATATAAGCGGTTTAAATACGATTTTCAAGAGCTGAGATGTTGGTATATCAATGTCATTGAAGTGGTCATTCATTATAATTAGGATTTGTTTTCACGCCATTCGTTTTTCTCCGATATCGCTATGTTTACGATTTTCGAATGTGAGTTCCGACGACGAGAAATATCAACAACGTGAATGAACGCACGGTGCGTTTTTGGTTTGATCGTTTCCGTTCTGGAAATTTTGATCTCAACAACGAGCCCCGTGGACGACCGGTGACTACAGTCGATAATGACGATATGAACTACAGCGGAACGGATTCATCTCGAACCACGTTAGATTAAGCAACAGCCTCCAGTGTAAGTGATAAAATGATATTCATTAATTTACGTCAATTCGGAAAAATAAAGAAGCGGATAATTACTGAAGGACAACTCAACAAACTCACGTTGAGGATTGAAATTCTGTATCTTGTGATGAAAAGTGGATCCTGTGCGGTATTAAGAAACGTTCGTCACAATTGTTGGACCCAGGGGAGGCAGCCAAACAATGTCCCAAACGCAAATTGAGTCGAAAGAAACTGCTGGCGACTGTGCGGTGGACCTGTGCAGGCATTATTCATTGCAGCTTCTAGAGATCTGGCACAACAATTCCTGCAGCGGTAAACCGTCAAGAGTTGAAAACAATGATGGACAAGCTCGCTATCAAACAACCGAGACTTGAGTTTCGACTGGAAACTCTCTGTCACCCACCTTACTCACCAGACCTTGCATCTATTCAATTCCATTTTTTCGGAATTCGTAAGACTTTTTACAAGGAAAAAATTTCAACTCCGACGAGGCTGAAAACGCTTTTGAAGAATTCATCGATTCCCGTCTCCAGGATTTCTACAGCGAAGGCATCGATGAACTTCCATTAAAATGACAAAAGTGCGTCGATAACAATGGTCAATACTTCGAATAATAGGCATGATGACAAATTTTGAAATAACATTCTATATTGTAGGTACACATCTACTATTACCAAAAATAACATTATTTCAGTAATAAACTTAAGTTTTTACGCAAATTGCATTTTCATCTACATATTTTTAATTTCGCACAAAAACGCCCGCAGCTGTCGTTTTGTCTGCGTGACGTCAAGCCTCAGTAAAAATTGCGTTGTGTCTATGGCAACGGTTCAAAGACACGGTTATGGGTACTGAGGCGTGACGTCATTCGCTCTGACCGGTGTTTCAGTTAAAATGGCAGATTGCACAATTTTATACTTTTATTTTATTGAAAATCTTATTAATCTCAATGTGTATATTAAAACCGGATCATTTTTTAGAATTCTTTCAAAATATTTTCTTCTCTTAAATCACTTATTCTTTAATACTGTCATCACGCCTATTACATATAAACTTTTCGTATATTTTTTTTAATTTTTCGGTATGGACCTAATATAATGCAAACCAATGAGAATTAACCCGATTAACATTCAAAGTTTTTTTGTCGATATCTTCTTTCATTTGGATTAACAGTCCGTGTTGATAATTCCTTTAATTGTACAATTTTTTCAATCTACCATCAGTAAAATAGCCACAGTGAAAATGGCCATTTAAAAAGTCCCGATTATACAATATAAAAGGTTCCTTTCTTATTAAAATATTTAAAAAATTGCCTTTTTAATTGAGATTGGTGGATTAATAAAAATTAAACTTTAAAAGTTTCTGGGAAATATAATGTTAAGAGCGGATATTCGTGACTCGGTATATAAAATTTATACACCAAAACTAATGCCATTATCATTAGAATTTCTTTCATTTAGTCATGTCTAGCGTACAAATTATGGTCACATGATTTACAAAAAATCGTTCGTTATATAATTATTATATAACTAGTTCTGTCACACGCAGTACACATTAGGCACGTGCACTCAGTACGTTAGAGCATGTTAATAAATATATATTAAGGAAAAAACGCGATATGAAATACTTATTTGACATAATATTATGATACTATATGCATAATATTATGTCAAATATATATTAATGTGCTAGTGGTATACAAATCGAATCTCATAATGCTCTTTTAAAATGCATTTTATACACTTTTTTACATAAAATATGTTTGAATTTTTATTTTGAAACATTATATCTCATCGTTATTTGGGCCATCTGGCGACGTTAGTAACGGACATTGTTATATAGAGAATTCATCATCAGCATTCTCTTGTGCTAGTAGGGCCTTATAGACAAGGTGCTTCCATATTCCCCTGTCTTGTGCTGCTTCCGTATGTGTTAACGAATCAAGACTTATCCTTTGTTTTCGTTTTGTTTTCGTTTTTGTATGTTGTTTTCATTTTGTTTTCGTACACTGTTTATGTTGTTTCCCTCAGCTTAATCTTGGGTGAACCGTCCCTCGCCTTACCTCTGGGATTTCCAAGAAGATACTTCTTGGTACTCGTTCCTCTGTCATTATTCCTAATCATTATTTGGTAGCGTTAAAGATGGACATTGTTTCTTTTATAATTATTATTTTTTACGCTTCAACAGGCCAAGAGGCTCAATTACAGAATCTAAACACAGGCAAAAACCTCCAGACTTGAGTAAATCACAGAGATCAATTGTGACCTCACCGGGAATCGAACCCGGGACCCTCCTGTGGGAAACTAGTGTCAGGCCTACTGGGCTACGAGGGCGCGAGGTGAGTTACATAGGTCGCACAATAAATGCTGTGCAACTTATTAATATCAATAAAATTTAATTTAATGATCTATGTTGCGTTATAGATGCGCGCCAGCGAGACGGGGAGTATTTTTTGTTGCCTTCTCAATATGGCAGCGTGCCGGGCGCCGATCATTCGTGTACTTCGGGTATGCTGTTCGTACCACAAGATCTATACACGGTTTAGCGAGGATGCAAACCAAATCCACCTTTTCTGTAAAAAAATACTAAGATGATGAAATATTAGGTCCTTACATATGAAATTGGGGTTTTGCCGTACTGGCAAATTTGATCTCAAATATCTTCTCTTTGGTTAGGAATTCCAAATCCAAATTTATACAGCTATTTACTCATGTATTTGTGTTTTGAAAATTATAATTCATTTGTTTTTTCCTCAATTGTTTTTTTCTTTGCGTCACTCAGTTTACAAAATGAAAAACTTGAAATATCGCGTTATTTACGAGTACGAGTTCCACCGTGGCACCAGTGCTGCAGAAACGGCTCGAAGGATTAATGATGTGTATGGCGACGGTGCCGCAAAAGAAAACACAGTGCGTTTTTGGTTCCAACGTTTTCATTCTGGAAATTTCGACCTGCAGAACAAGCCCCGTGGACGGCCGGAGACCAAAGTTGATAATGAAGAATTGAAGGCTATTGTGGAAGCGGATCCATCGCAAACCACATCCGAGTTAGCTGCAGGCTGCGGTGTTAGTGATAAACTGTTTTAATCCACTTGAAGCAAATTGGTAAGGTGAAAAAGCTTGAAAGGTGGGTACCTCACGAATTGAGTGAAGCAAATCAACAAACGCGCGTTGACTGCTGCGTTGCATTACTCAACCGGCACAATAATGACTGGATTTTAAATCGAATCATTACCTGTGATGAAAAGTGGATCCTGTACGATAATCGGAAGCGCTCATCGCAATGGCTGAACCCTGCCGAACCAGCCAAACCATGCCCCAAGCGAAAATTGACTCCAAAAAAGTTACTTGTGAGCGTTTGGTGGACTAGTGCTGGTGTCGTTCACTACAGCTTTCTTAAATCTGGCCAGACGATTACGGCAGATGTCTATTGTCAGCAACTGCAAACCATGATGGAAAAGCTAGCTGCTAAACAACCGAGGCTGGTTAATTGCTCTAGGTCACTGCTGCTTCATGATAACGCTAGACCACACACTGCACAACAGACGGCTACCAAATTAGAGGAGCTTCAATTGGAATGTCTAAGACATCCACCGTACTCTCCGAACCTTGCCCCAACAGATTACCATGTTTTTCGAAATTTGGATAACTTCTTGCAAAGGAAAAAATTCAACTCCGATGGGGCAGTCCAAATCGCCTTCAAAGATTTTATAGATTCCCGTCCGAATGGTTTTTTTAGTAAAGGGATCGATGAACTACCTATGAGATGGCAAAAGTGCATAGATAGCAATGGTACATACTTTGATTAAATAAATATATTATAATAAAAAAAAATCGGCTTTATGTTCCTCCCATACTAAACGCCAATTTCATATGTAAGGACCTAATATTTAGAAACTGTAGTATACAAAATTTTCTATTTCGAAACATAAAACAGTCGATATTGCTTATGCATATTCGAAATTTTCCAAGGCCTTCTCTCATCGGAAATTGAACAGTACATGCTCGTATATTTACTGTAACTTGAAGTCACGCACCCGTACAAAACTACATACGAATATTATACAATGTTGTATGTATTATAATATTTTTTATACCATCTAAAAATTTAATTAAAAAATAATTAAAAAAGTACAAAAAAGTTAATGTCAAAGAATATTGGTCATGTATTAGTATAAAATGAAAAATGTAGTATAAAATGAGTATTTCAAATCGCAACGGCCGTATGTTTTCTACCATCACAAGAATGTGTCGTACATACAATACATATTGTGCTGACCGTAATGTAGATATTCATATTCTTGCAGACACCCTATCACCATTCAAAATGTCACTCTTACACAACATCCATTTTCTGGACGATAAACTAAACCCATAGAATACATTAACCAATTATTTAGTTATATAATTTTACATGTTCACATTACATTAATATTCTAAAATATATTCAGGGTTATTTAGAAAACATTAATAGCCTCGCAGGACTATATTCTTGCCTTGATTATGAGTTGAAAATGTTCAAGCAACCATGACCCAATATTAATAGTTATGGAGTTATGCACTATCAAAGTTTGCATTTTTTTTATGATGTAGCATATCGCCATAACTATGATATTAGGTCATGGTTGTTTGAACATTTTCGACTCATAATCAATGCAGGAATATATTCCTGTGCAGTTATTAATGTTTTCCAAATAACCCTGTATATGCATGTTTATGCTAGAGCAGATCGAAGATTGTAATTGGATAGTGGGCAGAGTCTTAATTTATAATGTATTATTCTTTATGTATCATGTACCCATTATTATGTTAGTGTCTCTAATAAAATAATAATAAAAAAATAATTCAAAATTAATAAATAGGCGAGTGTTGAAGGCAGCAGAAACAGAGGGCGTCCGCGGAACCTGGCATGACCAGATAAATCAAATATTGTAGGATGTTTCTGTTAGAAGTTTCAACAATCGAAGAGCGTGCCTGAGAAGATGTACGAAAGTGGACGAAGTAAAAATAGTGTGCCAGGACAGAAGAGTGTGGCGTTCTATCCTCTCTGCCTATCCCTCTCGTGACGGTTAGTTAGTTAGACTTGCTTGTTTTTATCATACTTATATTAGCTTCAACTGTCGTCTGGGCGGAATATTATAATCGATATTTCACACGCTTCCCAATGTCCAATAGAGCTGATATTTTGAACACAGACATATTCTCGATGATAATACATGAATGAAAGTGCTATACGGGAAATTACTTCATGTGCTCACCAGAAGCTGGCGCTAGTTTCCTACTGAAGTGATTTTGTACGCTGGGTAGTATTAATAATAAAAAGTAGAAAATTATATTATATGAAAAAAAATTAAAACCACGTTTATATTTAAATGTGCTAAAAAGTAAAAAAATTTCGGCCAAAATTTTTTTCCTCACTCTCCAAATAAAAGCGTGGGCGCTTTCCGTCCAATAACAACAGAATTCTGTAATCTACGAGGGCGAGGGAAAATTTAAATACTAGCGTGGTTTTTTAGAAAATTTTTTTTTTTTCATATGATATAATTAATATCGTAGAACTATGTTTTTAAAATGTGTTTTAATTAAAAAATTCAATTATATTGAAACCTAAAAGTGATCTAATCAGATAAACAGCTAATTTGGTATGATTTCGTCAAATAAACTGATTTGCCTAATGATGTCGGCATACGAATTCGCCTTTGTCACGGAGTGATTACTTCAAAACAATTCTCAGAATTATTGCGTATTTTAACGAGATTCTATTTACCTTGCATCCTACAGAACCTTTGATACCATCAAGGTGTCCTTGGAAACGTCTAAGTATTCTAAATAACCATTAATTTTAATACTCAAAGAAAACAACTTAGTCGACATCTTAAGCTTGTTGATTCAATTTCAGGCACGATCCGCTGACCTAAGTGTAATATTATAAAAATAATGGTTTGGCAAGGGGAAAAAATACTGAAGGAAAATGCAAAGTCATACATCAGATTACTATTATATACGCAAAAGATATTGTAACGTTAATAATTAACTAGCAGTTAAGCGACTGTCTGGGCCGCTGCGCGGTCTATTGTAGTCGCTGCGCGGCTATTGATGGCCGCTACGTGGCCAATGCTATTTGCTTGCTGCTTGAGTGTTGTCGCCTATGGTGGCCGTTTTGTGGCTGATAGCGACCGCTGCGCGGCCGGCCAATAATTTTTTTTATCGTATTTCTTGAAACAAATCACTTTTTAAAAGGATATTCTAACACTAAATTTAAAGAAGTAAAACAATAATTGCATTTTTTATGATTTTCGGGGAAACTTCTTTACGCCGTGTCCTCAAATTATTAATGCTCTGGAAAATGTATGCAACATGAAAATAAATAAAATAAAGATAAACGATGTCCGAAAAACGACATTCGGAATTCGACGTTCTAAGGGCTTTATTATAACAGCTAGAAAATATATTGCAGACAATGTATGTACTGCATGCGTTTCCATAATATAAATTTTGCGACTCTATTAAAACTGGAATATAACTTTTTTAAAACTTAAAATAGCTTTTTAAAGCGATAAACAGTAAAAACAGGAAACTTTGATATTTCCAGTATTTGACACATATATGAATATTATAAATTAGTAAATGTATATAAATATTTAAAACATTGTGTGACCAGTAAATAATAATTTATGTGTATAATATTTCTACACATTACAAATTACCTGCATGTATTTTAAAACAATCAGTATTTCTTGCTGCTTTATACGATTTCGCCGTTTGTTTTTTCAAGCTGGCAATGGAAACATGTACAATACTTAACCATTTGCGGCGCATTCACATTATAAAGATACCTGATCTATACAATAGGCCTCAACTTTGGTGAAAATTACATTTATTAATTTTGATTAATTAAAAACTTTGTATAAAACCACTCGGAGTAACTTTACTTATAACGGTTTCAATACCACTGTATCTTTGTCAGGACGGACGCACACTAACTATCCATTACTTATTTTAGTAGACAAATTCATTTTTGAACGGGTGCATTCTGACCAAGATACGATGGTATCGAAACCGTTGGACGTAATGTTACTCCACGTAGTTTTGTACGAAGTTCTTAATTAATTAAAATTCATAGTATAGTTATGTCCAATCACAAAGTAAACCTATAAATAGTATAAACTTGTAAAGTAATGTTGAAGTTTTACGTAGAGCAAATACAGACAGACAGTTACTCAACATAGTAAAGCTCCGTAAAATTTTATATTTTGGTAATATAATGAGAGGCGAAAAATACTCCATCCTTCAGCTCGTCATGAAGGGGAAGATTGAGGGTCGCAGAGAGGTCGGAAGGAGGCAGCATTCCTGGCTTCGAAACATCCGAGAGTGGACCGGGATAGGAAGCGTGGAAGAGCTGTTCCGCACTGCCCTGGACAGGGCACATGAAGAAGAAGAAGATAAAAAAATACATTTCTTTTGGCTATGTTGTAGATGGGTGATATATTGTCTTGATTTCAATTGTCGCTCAAGTATTAAAAAAGGCAAAACTTTAAAATTTCCGTAATTTTAATATACATTTTGACATTTTAGAGGACAAAGTTTAAATCATAGACAAGATTTAGTTGAAGAGAATTTTATTTGTGGACGGTACCATATGTTCACAGAAACATAATGAATACTGAACGTAAGAACTTTTTGTATTTTGTTAATAGGTTAGATTTCTGGTATGACAAGATATTTTTTCTTGCTTATAACCATATCGAGGATATTCACTCTCAAAAATACCGCCCATATTCTAAAATTATGCTTTTTTTAAAATCATTCGCAAGATGTGGCACGATAACTAAAAAATAATAACCTTTAATGTGCAAGAAATAAATTATATTTTATAACCTCTACACGAGTGACTACCGTGATTTCATTGTACCATGGACCTAGCCTAGCTGGGTATTATATGTTTTTTTATATTTTATTAATATTTTTTACTACCTATATTTAATAACCGCTTGCATTTAGTGCCGTCATCGCTTATTTTGCAAAACTTTTTATATGTATGGAATAATTTATGCAAGACACACATATTATTGGATTAGTTTTGCCGAGTAGGTACAACGGTTATCTGATATTTATATATTTTACTAGCTTACCCGCGCGGCTTTGCACGCGTAGAGTTCTAGTCATATTTTATCAATTTGTGCTTTAAGTATTAACCTTGACATATAAATACATGTCGTCGCGGACTTTTTTTGTATACATTTTTGAGTTCTAGAGCTTCCCTGAAGAAAGTATTTAAATATCTCCTACCGTTAAGGCAGCGTTCGTAAAAAACGCGTCGCTCGACCATTGTTTCGTCGACTTTACTTGTAAAATAGGTAACCACATAGTTTTATTTTAACGAGGTGACATATATTCAATGTCTACCCTCAAAGTCCATTCTAAATATTGGTGAAAGAATTTTTGGAATCGGATGAGTAGTTTCAGAGATTACCTCCTACATACAAACGTACAAACTTGCATATATTAGTACAGATGTATGCATACTGCACAGAAACAATATTTTTACAATTTTTTTAATCCTATTCAAATTGAATGCGAGTATGTACACCCGTATCAAATAAAACATTTAGAGTTTTATGACGTTTATTAACTATAATGTAGTTAGTAAAAATGTCAAAACTACTAGAGCTGATGCACTTGTAACGGTGAAGTGGAACCCACCACAGACCCAAGGCCGTTCTACGAGCAAAAGCTCCCATATCGATCCTACTCAATCGTCTCCATGTTGACATTTGTTTCAACTAACAAGCAGGACCGTGCTGCTCCGCATCGGTCGAATAAACCATTGTAAGGCGGCACGGCCGATCGAACAAAGCCATTCACTGTCCCCGCCTTGAAATACGTCTTTATTAAGTAAAGAAAAATACACAAATACATAAGAAAATAAAATAAATTCAAAACAAAAGTTCATATTAAAAAAATTAAAATAAGAAAATGATACAGAATAAAGCAAGAATAATAAAGAAACATAATGAAATACAGTGAGAAGATACAATAAAGAACAAAAGTAAATAGGACTATATAAAATGTAAAATACATAGGTAGAAAGAAAACAGTATAAATATTATAGGCTCATAAAATGAGCATAAATTAACAAAATAGTAACAAAATGTAAGAAATATAAGAAAATAAAGAATTAAAAGGAAACCAAGTTTATTAAGTATAGGTTTAATATAACTGTATAAAGAAAAATTTAAATATAAATAAAAAAGTAATGTAACAATAATAAAATAAAAGTGAAAATAACAAAATCAAAGTAATACAATAAAGTATAAAGGCGGCAGTGGATGACTTCAAGTTGAAGCATCCACTGCCGCCACAAGCAAAAGAAAAGTACCGCCCCCAACAAGGGGAAAAAGATTGACAAAGTACTTGTAGCAGTAGAAAATCCGGTCTAGTTGCCTGTTGAGTACTCAGAGTGTCGTAGACTCTAAGGAAATGGATTTTTTTTTCTTAAATGGCGCCACTAATAGAATCGAGCCGCGATCTCCTCAAACATCCCTTTACGTGATTCTCGGTCTTCTGCTGTCTATTTTCCACTGTTCACCAGCGGCATGACCTTGGCACACTTCTTTACATTGTCCCCATTTTTTATCTCTCTCCTGGATATTCGTCGAGAAACTTTTTGCGATTAATGAATTATATACCTTGTATTCATATGTTTTCGTCTTCTTATCTCGGGACATTATTGTGGTCCAGTCTACTGGGCACCGCCCTACCCCTCGCAGCATCCGATGTTCTACGTCTATCCTCCCGTCTTGTTTTTTATTTATTTATTTCCTTATTACAAATAAAAATCTTATTCATATCTAGATAACAGTGTACATTATATATGTAAATATATATCTGCATGCATGATCATTTACAAATGTATACATATACATTCATACATACATACATATGAAATTTATAAAACGGTATCTTTTATAATAATTGTTGTATTGTTGTTTTGTGTTTGCTAGGGAATTTGATTATGAAAGAATAATGCGTAGTGCCTTAAATAGACGCAAGGGGGACATTCTTCTGCACTGATCCAATCCCCTTTCATATAAACTGGGTTTTGTTCATCTCTTTACAAGTTAATACTCTGTGATAGAATGTTTAAAAAAAACATATTTTTGCTAAGTACCTACATATATACAAAATTAAGTAAAGACAATTATAAAGTGTATATCAGTATGAACAAAGACATGTTATCATATCCGTTGATTGTTGAACCGTGTAAGAGAGCTTTTTTACGTTACGTACATTACGCTGGTCATTACAAACAGCTTCTTTGCGTTCACCTCGGTATCTGATGTCGTTCGTGACTTCCGGGGCATCACACCGCTCATTTTCGTAGAACTGAAACTTGGTCAAGAATGTTCTTAGGTTTTCACGGCCGCTCAGAGTCTTCTGGGGTATTGTGACGAGTTTTACGTTTCGGATTCCATCATCAGGGCTGATGTACCCTGCACATCAGACCCTGGATTGGGATGCGAAACGTCGGCCAGAGAGGTCGTAAAAACACGGCATAACACCCGAGAAGACACAAACCAGAAGACGAAACCTGGTTTTCTGTACCAAAGCGAAAAACCAATCTTTATTCTTACTTTTAATTTGCATTACGTATTTTCCTAAAATGATTTTGAATAATTTGATTCATTCCTCTTAATAAATCATACAATATGCAGTTTGTACTTTAACGACTTCTGCGTGTTCGGTTAATTTCCGTGAGTAGGTACTTTGTTTTCATATTAGTGAATTTCATGATAATTATTTTTCAGATATGGCACTCCGAGAGCAACACTGTCCTATCCCCTGCCCAAAAAAGATTCTTTTGATCAATAATGTCACATTTTTGTACATCGTGAATACTACTACTCAACAAAAAGATTATCTACTTTCTATCATTTTTTTACAATGTAAAGTGATACATTTTCATTCGAAATATTGCGAGAAATGTGATTGTTTTAAGAAATATGAACAAATATTTTTGTCATATTCATACGCAAAAGAAATGCTTACAGAACTATTTTAATTAGAAGAACAAAAATATTAAAAAACGGCAATATTTTACAAATGTATATTTCATCGAGTTTCATCATTTTTTTTGTTGATAAATTGCTTCTATACCTACGCTTTCCTTGCATACATTCGTAATCTTTTGAACCCGCGGCATAATTGTGTTGAACGTTCTTTTTGTCACAGTTAACCAAAGTTATCGTGAGATTTTAGGAATCGAAATTCAAAATAACCCTAATTTATGAAATTTGATATTTTGTTCCGACGCCTTATGTTAATGTTGAATCTACCGATTAAAATTAATAAATTGGATATCGGAAATTTTTTTCATACAAATATTGATGAATCACAAAGCTACGTAGGTAGGCATTTAATGTTCAATTATAATGAAAAATTATTAATTTTAATCTAAATAATGACCAAATCATGTCGAAAATGATTTAATAATGTATAGCTATCCACTTTACCCAAGTGTTGAAGGTTTCAGCGCTCTAGCTAGTCGGGAACTTAGTGAAATATCAATTACAAGATTCCACCACAACAAACAACAAACAGAGAAAGAGAGTTAAATAAAATATGTAAAAGGTGATAATCTAAGCCTTGACTTGAGTGTGATTTTTCTGTAGATCATATCATTATGCTTCTTGTAGATAAATACTTGTATAATAATATTGTGAACAATTGTCATCATAACTTTTTAACAAAATTTTATCATTTGTTGTAATTTACTTTCACGATTACAACATGTAAAGCTTATGTCATAAGATACGCACAAGCTTAAAGCTCAAACGTAGAACGATTTTTTTGAGGACTTCATAAAATGTTTTTTTCGGGACTTCATAAAATGTAAAATTCCTCGAAAATTCAGCGCCAAATGTTATGTGAATTATTCTCGCAAACTCAGCAAATGTCGTCTCCATATTTTGTAACATTTCTCAAATCGAGCCGAAAGAACCTTGTGCGTGAAAAGTGGGACACACTGAGATGGCCGACAGTGACAAAAACGACAATCGAACAACCACCGACATATTTATATATTAACCGAGAAGTTATCATAAATGCTCAACCACGCAAGAAATTCAAAAAGATTAAAATGTATTATAGACCTATAGAAACACCACCTAAATAGAATGAAGTTTCATATTTGATGGCATTAATTAACATTCATGAAAGATCATGTTTACAAACTTTTATATCCCTAATTATTAATATTTTTATAAAAAGAATAATCAAGAAAAATGTATAAACTACATCAACACTTAGTTTCTCTAGACATTGTTCTATGAATTCCTAATATAATCCACGAAATAGGGAGAATTTTTTATCAAAATTTACAGAATCAACCCTTCTTCACTCAATTATTAGAATAAAAACAACATAAAATAGCTTAAAACATTAAAATCTTATTAAAAGAATCAAATAATATGAGAGTTTGAACAAATATATTGTAATTGACTAATCGCGCAGCTAAATTTATCGAAGGCAAATAAAAAATATTTTTTAAACTTACGCAATATTGTACATGTGTATTTATTAGACAAAGACACGTTAATTAAAATCAAATAAAACGTAAAACATACATTACACATAAAATAAATTAAATCAAAACGTAAAAAATCAATTTAACACGGTCAAGTACATTTCGATAATACGGATAACTGGAATTTTTGTATTTTATGTAAGTAAAGATAAGATTCCACAGGAAATACGTATTCTGATTGGAATCTTATTCTTAAAAGAACATTAAATATGCGCTCTGAAACATTTTTCTTACGAAATAGTTTTCGGCGTTCCGCAAAGCACATCCTTCGATCAAACGGCCCACGCACGCGTTGACAATGGACAACTGGGCATCGTTAAATTACAAAGTAAAGATCACTTACGTATTGACATTATGTAGAATCACATAATACTCGGGGGCGATAGCCGTCCAACTTACAACATTTTCACACCAACTGTCAAATGATTCACACACCACTGGACGAATTCCAAAACGCGCGACGCCACGGCACTTCGCTCGCGCGGGATAAATGAACAAATAACTGTGAAATGAGTCGTTCGATCTGGCTCGGCCCGACGGACAGACCCGCGGAAGGGTGCGATTGTAATTACCGAGGGTGAATGATGTATTTTCAGGCGCAACCCCCGGCCATGTTGGATTGGCGGAAACCGAAAGACTGAAATCGACGCAGACGGCCCGCGCGCCGCTAGCCGTTCCCGCGCCTGCGCACTTTTCCGGCAATGCGCCTCGTCGGATCTGCGCCGGCTAGAATACAGTCGAGTACGTGGCTGTTCGTAAAAGGAGGCGCTCGCCAGCCATCGGTCCGGCGTAACGAGATACGCCGTGTTTGTAATCCTCCATTCGGATGTAACACATTAGCAATTTTCGCAAGAATCTGGTCGTCTAGGGTTGCCGACGTTTCAGTCTGTGAGCTTATTTATTTCTAGCAGTTAGCGTGAATGTTTAACCGAAGAAAATTAGGTATTAAATTGTTAAGTTAAATTAAATGAAACATGTTTTTTAACACATAGATAACACATAAGCGGTGCAAACGCGAGCACTTATTTATGCGCAATTAGCGAAAGACAGAGGTACCTATCGTAGTGTTTAATTTAAACACTTTGGGAATATTATAATAAAATAAATATATAAAAATTTACACTTTATTGTCATTATCATCATTTTCATCATCATTCATTGGCGATCTACAGCCGGACGGAGACCTTCCCACTCTTTTCGGTCTTTGCCATTTCACTTGTTTTTAATTAAGTTTTTTTAAGGCGAAACGCGTCTCAGAATATTAAAAAGGTAGAACTTAAAAAACGATTGTTTTTATTTCCACATGTGTGATTATGGAGTTCTACTAACTTATCTCTGAAGCAATAAATAAAACAGTAATATTCTTATGAAGGTAGGTACTATTTTTAATCACCAGATGTAAAGGAACCATTGCTTGTGACCATGCTTAACTCGATGACGCACTAGCAAACCGGCAGAAATTTTCGAGCGTTGATTTTTGTTGTTTCTCTCAAAACATGTGGAACTCAGGTGTCTAACTTCTGGACCTTTCTCATTGAATGAAGATGGCAGTATACGTCTTGTGACAATAATTGGAGGGAACAAAAAAAAAAGGCAACAATATATAAAAAAAATGTTTGGAATGCAGTCACAGAGTATAGCTTTTTTTTAATAGAGATGCGGACACGGAATACGTGTCACATCAATATTCTTAATATTTTCAAAATAAGCTAAACGCTTGTGCTATGAAAATAGGACTAACTTGCTCTCGTGCTAACTTGGAGTGAGATTCGAACCCGCGACCTTTGGATCACGAGGGGTCACAAGTCCTAACCACAAGACAAAAAAGCTACTCATATCTAATTGATAATGTACTTAATTCGAGATTTTAAAGGAAATATAGCGCTATCCCTTCCAAAAACATGTTTTCTAATGACAATTAAAAGCAATATACATTTAAATCAATCATGTGTTCCCATTGTCACGTGACAAAATGGCTTCATACTAAAGTGAGAGTTGATGTCGATTTTAAACTGAAACATCATAGCAAAGACAGTTGTGTAAATAGCGAAAGCAGCAACGTCCGCTATTTGGTAGCAAACGCAGTAATAATAATAATAATTTAAAAGGTAAATATTTATTTATACAGGTATATAAACGGAAAACTGAGGTGATTATTGTTTTTAAAAACTAATTCCCAATAAGATATAGGATTCATAGATTCCAGAGAAATATATTTGAAATGGATTTTGGCGTAGACGCTAAGACAACGAGTTCTTGCTTTGACCGTGTGGAGAATAACAATAAACTATCTAAATACAAGACCCACATGATTTAAGAAGACCAATACTAAGATGGAGAAAAAAAGGACTTTAAAGATTTTTGTCTTAGATTTCCAGAAGCGGAAAAAACGTCGCAAATGGATCATCGTAGGCCATTTTCGAATCGTCGTAGGCATGGATAATATTGCATTCGTAGGCCCCATAAACTTATGAAGCTTAACAGAATTATTTATTATAGCGCTGCTATTAAAAAAGTTCTATTATGAAAATTGCATATGCTCCGGGCGCTGTTATTTACAAAGTTGTATTATGTAAATTGCATATGCTCCGGGCGCTGTTATTTACAAAGTTGTATTATGTAAATTGCATATGCTCCGGGCGCTGTTACTAAAAAAAATTCTATTATGAAAATTGCATATGCTCTGGGCGCTATTATTAACAAAGTTCTATTATGAAAATTGCATGTGCTCCGGGTGCTGTTATTAACAAATTTCTGTTATGAAAATTGCATGTGCTACGGGCGCTGTTATTAACAAAGTTCTGTTATGAAAATTACATGTGCTACGGGCGCTGTTATTAACAAAGTTCTGTTATGAACATTGCATGTGGTTCCGGGCGCTGTTATTAACAAAGTTCTGTTATGAAAATTACATGTGCTACGGGCGCTGTTATTAACAAAGTTCTGTTATGAAAATTGCATATGGTTCCGGGCGCTGTTATTAACAACGTTCTGTAATGAAAATTGCATATGCTCTAGGCGCTGTTTTGTTATAATTTTGGTGAGTAATAGGGCATAGATTTTACAAAATGATTGTGATAAAATTAATTAATTAATTAGTTTGTTTTGTATACCTTGAGTTGAACACAGTTTGTTACATAATGGCAGCTGGTTTTTGTATGCCAAAGAAGTGTACTTAAGTTTGTATTAAATTTGGTATTAAATTTTTTATTTAAATTTTCTATTTAAATTTGCTACTTAATTACTATTTAAAATGTCATTCTCAGACTTTCGTAGGCTTCTTGTAGGTTCGTTGGCCCTAGGCAGTGCCCATATGCAGGGTTATTTGGAAAACATTATAACCTCGCAAGACTATATTCTTGACTATACTATATAACATAAAGCTACATAAAATATAGTAAGACAAAAGGGAATTAAGTAATTGATTTATCTTTACATAAATGTGAATAATATATGTAAATTCATAAAAAATGTATTGAAAATAAAAGAGTAAAGTAAAAAAACTAAACTAATATTAAATATAAAACGGACGTCTATACAGGGTTATTTGTAAAACATTAATAATCTCGCAGGAATATATTTCTGCCTTGATTATGAGTCGAAAATGTTGAAGCAGCCATGACCTAATATCAATAGTTATGGAGATATGTGACATCAAAGTTTGCATTCTTTGTCAATATTTCTGACTTATCTTTTGTATAACGTTATACTATCATTACAGTAACTTATATCGAATATGAAAAATTTATTCCCTTTAATACAAATCAAATGAAATAAAAAAAACATCGAATTCCAATTAGAAAACATTCCAAATGGAAATTTTTCTGGGTTTTTAGCATTTCATTTAACTTGTATTAAAACGAATGAATTTTTCGCAATCGATATAAGTTACTGTAATGATAGTCCAACGTTTTACAAAAAGTAAGTCAGAAATATTGAAAAAAAATGTAAACTTTAATGTAGCATATCTTCATAACTATTAAATTTAGGTCATGATAGCTTGAACATTTTAGACTCATAATCAAGGCAGGAATATAGTCCTGCGAGGTTATTTATGTCTTCCAAATAACCCTGTATAACAGGGTGTATTTTAAATGTTACATGTTACCTACTGGTGTTAAGTATGGACAATCTAGAATGTCAAGTTGACAATCAAATGCAATTGGTAGTCGATCAGAGCCGATTAGAGCGATCCATGATGGGAATTTAGTAAGAAGCCACGTAAACGAAAGACAGAGATGTGACTTATCTAAGATACAAGTATTTGAAATACAGACACAAGATGCAAAATACGTATTTTCATCTTGAATCTGAAATACTTTTTTGAATATTCATCTTGTATCTTGTATTTAGATACATTCTTTTGGTATCTGACTATTTTGTAAATACTAAGATTGCTAAGATACTTTTTTCCAATGATGTACTTATAATGAGACCTCATCGAAGAAAAATGAGCGACAAAATGTTTGAAGAACTGGTTTTACTTAAGTCTCAATTAAAACCATAAAAAATTTATCTTGTCACATTTGCGCGATCAACGTGATTTATTCGTAAATAATTCACGTAAAAAAATTAACTTACATTCAATAAAATGTGTTTTCTTACAAAAGAATTTTATCTTTAAAAAGTATTTGGAAGATACGTATTTTGTATCTAGTATTTCAGATACCATTCCAGAAAGTTATTTGTATTTGGTATCTGGAATACTTGATTTTAAATTATCTTGCAATTTGTATTCCAGATACTTTGTATAGGGTATCTTGTACATCACTGACGAAAGACAGATGAGTGGATAAGTAGCTAAACCGATGCGTAGTAAAGGTGGTACATCTAATAAGATGAAGACATAACATATGAGCTAAGGAAGTGACAGTGAAATTCTCGGACCGGAAGACCAATGGTAGGACAGGAGTGGACAGATACTGAATCCAAAAATATCAGAATAGAGAAACTTGAAAGGAGTTGGAAAAGCATGTCGCAATGATATTTAATATATTTAAGGCCGTATTCTGAAAAAAGCGGCAATGCATTTTCTGTATCTTGACAGTTATTGTATAATATTGAAATGCCCAATCCATGAATTCGTTTCATTTTTTTTCATTTTTCATTTATGGGTTTTCTTACAGCCATGTAATTAATAAATCTTGAAAAAATCAATTATTGATGTACAGAGCCTTGGGCCAACAAGAAAACACATGTATTCAAGAATATTATACCAGGATCGATAAAAATAAGAAAAAAACAATTTGTCAAATAGTGAGTTGTTTGTGTTCGTGTGTGTGTTCACATGTGTGGGAATAAAAATGTCATTGCGCGAGTTTATACGTAAGGGATTTTGTAAACTGCTCAAAACTTAAATATAAAATATCGAGATCTGCAAAGGCCGTGTCATAGGTATCTAGAACTCTGTTAATAATACAGTTTTTACCGTAGCTTGTTCTCCAATGATTTAAGTGGAAAAGGCGTGGTGCTCTTGTTCGTCTCTGCGGAACATTAAAGTGTATCGAATTTAAAATTTCAGGTGAATCTATGCGATTATTAAATCAATCGGTGGAGTCCACTGGACCTTTTTTTAAATTTATTTATTAGAGACACTGACAGGATAATAGGTATATGATACTCAGATAATAAACATTATAGTGAAGACTATGCCCATTATCCCAATTACAAGTGTCTTCGGTACGCTTTAGTAACGTGTATATTTAAATGTATTTTAAATGTAGGTACATTTATGTGTATTGTATTAAAATAAAACACAAATTACTTTGTTTTCACCACTATATTAGATTAAAAAATCTACATGTTTCGAGAACAATGTTCTCTTCATCAGGATTATTGTGTACTAATCTTAAAAGTTGAAACAAGCAAATATGTTACGGTGAAGGAGCGGTTGAGGGGGTTGGTGAGGGGAAGGGGGGGTTCGAGGTGTTGATTATTATGGGTCATTTGGAATGTTAAGTGGAAAAATATTCAAAATAGGATTGTGCAAAAATTTCGTCTGTGTATTTATTATATTAGACTTAATATTAACAGTTTTCCTAATTTCGAGTATTTCTAAATTATTTATTTGAGGTATATTATAGTTGAAATGTAAAAATTTTAAGCCTGTGTTAATATCAAATGTATGGTCAAGCCTTCATACAGAAGAAGAAAAAATATTCTTCGAACAGTGTATTGTATATTTTGTGCTTGAATGTAGTGCGATTAGTATTTAATGAATAATTGATTTAATGGATCTATAGGTTCATGTCATGGTTTAGAAAATGGATGTTGTGTATGAGTGAGTTTTTGAACGAAGATAAGGTATCTGCAAGAATATCAGCATCAATTTTAGGGTCAGCACAATACAAATTATATGTGCGACACAACCTTGTGATGGGAGAAAAGTAACCGACATTATTTGTTGTTACTGTCCATGGAGGCTAGCAAATCTGGCATGTCCCTGCAAAATGGAAACATTGAAACGCATGTGCAAGTATGGCGTCATACTTCCGCAGTCCAGTCGAGCACGTGCCCGATTTAGTTCTCATCGTATCTGCGTAGTTTGTTTTGTGCGGATTATTCCCAACATGGAGTTAACGCCGGCGTGGGCGGACTGATGATGCACCGCGTGCACTCCATCGAGCTGCATTTATTGCACGTGTTTAGAATAGGTCAGCGTATTCAATAAGTACTCGTATAAAACCTTCAATTTAAACTGAAAAACTGAAGATTTTCTTGAAATCAAATACAACACGATACTTTAGTAAGAAAGCTATTCAGCGGCGAAGGGAAATTTGTTTTTTTGTCGCGGAGGTAGGAGGTGGGTAAAGGTCGTTGAATAAGCATTCAACGAAACGTCGAGAATCGTTTTTTGGAAAAACATACGGTTCGCATAAAATATCCGCAACCATTTACAGTTAAAAATGTCTAATGACCGTAATAACGACCTCAACTCTTTAATTAGCATTTTTTTTTAATTTTCCGATGTATTTTTTTACAAAACGTTGAACTATCATTACAGTAACTTATATTGATTACGAATTCATTCCCTTTAATACAAGTCAAATAAATTAATAAAATCCAATTGGAAAACATTCCAATCTACAAACGAAGTGGCAAGCTGAAATAAAAGTATGAAAACAAGAATAAATTGGAATGCAAAGAAGAAACAAAAGAAAAACGTAATTTAGTAAATGATAAATAAAATAAAATCACAAAAAAGTAACAAGCAGAAATAAAGTATCAATAAAATAAATATAAAGTAAAATAAATAATAAAATAAAATAAATATATATATTTTTTTATAAATGTTAAGTTTTTTTTGACATTTATAAAACACCCTGACAATGGAAATATGCAGGTGAAATTAATGAATAAAAGTAGATTAAAAAAAATAATTTAATTAATTTTTTAAGTGTAAAGTAATACATATAAATGTAAAATTATCAAAATCTGATGTTTGATGAAATGTAGAAAACAAAATCGTCAATAATGAATGAAATTGAAAATGAAATTCATTTGGAATTCCAACAAAAAAGTATTATTGGAGGTCTAAGTAGTCTTGGAGTACCTTGAGGGTCTTGTGGTTAGGACTCTCGCCTCGTAATCCAAAGGTTGTGGGTTCGAACCTCACTTCAGACCAGCAAGTTAGTCCTATTTTCATAGCAGAAGCGTTTAGCTTAGTTTGAAAATAGTAAGAATATTTATTGATGTGACACGTATTCCGTGTTCGTATCTCTATTTAAAAAAAAATCGAAACATTGAAAAAAAAACGATTTTTATGACACGGTTAATAGAAACCCACCGCATTCCTAGGACCGTTTCATGAACGAAAGCTCTCGGCCCTACTCATACGTCGCCTGGTTGAGTATTTTTTACTCTAATAGCCATCTCCGTGCCATGTGACGAGACCTGGAGAGGCCCGAAATAGTCCATTCACTGTACCTCCTCTGTATAACACACTTTCTTAGAAATTATCAAAGAAAGAAAAGGAAAAGCATAAAAGAAAGGTAAAAAAAAAACAGTAAGATAACATATTATAGCAAACATATAAATAGAAAGTTCATTTAAAATATAACTATATTATATTTAACAATGTTATATTTTTGAAGACACACGTTAAAAATCACACGCAGTGCACACGCGCGCCGCTTAAACGAGATTTTCAGTTTAAACCAACTATAATCCAAGTTGATAAAATCGGCCCTAAAGAAAAACGGCGAATGGACACCCGCCCATTCCCAGGACCATTTTATGAGCGAAAGCTCTCGTATCGGCCCTACTCATACGTCGCCAGATTGACAATTTTTTACTCTAAAGATCATCTCCGAATCACCCGCTTAAACGAGATTTTCAGTTTAAACCGACTATAATCCAAGTTGGAACCGGCATCCAAATTGGATGTTATACAGGGTTATTTGTAAAATATTAATAACCTTGCAGGACTATATTCCTGCCTTGATTATGAGTCGAAAATGTTCAAGCTATCATGACTATAGTTATGGAGATAAGCGACATCAAAGTTTGCATTTTTTTTCAATATTTCTTACTTATTTTTTGTAAAACGTTGGACTATCATTACAGTAGCTTATATCGATTTTGAAAAATTCATTCTTTTCAATACAAGTTTAATAAAATGATAAAAACCCAGAAAAATTTCCAATTGGAATGTTTTCCAATTGGAATTAGAAGGATTTTATTATTTGATTTGAATGGTATTAAAGGAAATGAATTTTTCATATTCGATATGAGTTACTGCAATGATAGTCCAACGTTTTACAAAAAATAAGTCAGAAATGTGAAAAAAAAAAATGCAAACTTTGACGTCGCTTATCTCCATAACTAATAGTATTAGGTCATAATGGCTTGAACATGTTCGACTCATAATCAAGGCGGGAATATAGTCCTGCAAGGTTATTAATGTTTTACAAATAACCCTGTATATGCTCTGTAGAATAACGGATGAGCCAAAAAGTCTCAAGAGTAGAAACCGGAAGGCAAAATGGGCTCGGAAGTATCCATTTATTGTCTCCAGGATCAAGCAGAGGTCCAATTTTTTTTATGTCACTGACAGGTCCGTACCGGTACATGCAAATGCGAAGGACTTGTCCTAGCCAGTATATTTGTTGCGTGGATATTAAGAGTCTCGCGAATAAATTATGTATATTAAAATTCCACACAACGTGACATTAACTATTCATTATTCTTATTGTACCTTATTTGTTTTAATCTTAACATCTCTTGTTTACAAATCAATACAAAGCATACAAATGAATAATGATGCAACATTTTTACATTGTTTTAATTTTACATTATTACGATAACTAATGAGGGATGAGGAATATCCAAAAAATAAATAAATGTTTTGAATGCAGTCACCGAGGATTACAGTAGCCGGCAAACATCTTGAAATTTTACGGCGTAGTGGGGGGAAGTTTGCGCATGTACCATTCCATCAACCAGACCCAAATTTTGTCTTCTGCGCATTCCCCCACTACGCCAAAAAATTTCAAGAAATTTGCCGGCAACTGTACTAATAGAAAATGTACAGAGTTCTAGATTTTATGTATCTATGCCTTCCAAAATCGCGTGTCCTATACGTTTATATGCTGTATTTCCTCTAAAATTTCAAATTCAATACTTTATAAATTAGTAATTCTCGATGACTGCATTCAATTTTTGTTGATATTGCTGCCTTTACTTTTATACCCCACCTATATCATTATAAAATTATATGAGAAATTTTCTATACCTTATTTTTTTTTAAATATAGATGCGAACCCGGAATACATGTCACATCAATATTATTACTATTTTCAAACTAGACTAAACGCTTGTGCTATGAAAATAGGACTAACATTCCATTTTCTGCAAATAATAGACAACTAACACTTCGCTCAGCATCAACATCTAATACAAATAGGTTAGCTGAAGTAAATCGCGTCCACAAAACTAATTTCAGTGATCGTGCTTTCGCGGTGGCTGGGCCAAAGTTATGGAACAAACTACCTAATAAACTGAGACAAACAGACAGCTTTTCACAGTTCAAAAAACAACTTAAGACGCATTTATTTAGACAATCCTATAAAAACCTTTAGAATCTGACCACAACAACGCTAGATAATGTTTTCCACTCCTATTGTGCACTCCGCGAAAACACCTAATTCTTTCAGGCACTCCCAAATATAATAGTATTCAATTTTAATTCCATTTCTTGCAAGCCACCTAGTGAATAAGTAATAGTAAATAAGTTTTTTTCTTTTTTAGCGGTAAGTTGTTTTGTAAGATAATATTTTTTCTGTGTAAAGCGCCCTTGAGGTGAGTATTCGCGAAAACGGCGCTATATAAGTTATCCAAATATTATTATTATTATTTAACTTGCTAGTCTGGAGTGAGGTTCGAACCGGCGACCTTTGGATCGCGAGGCGAGTGTCCTAACCACAAGACCAACAAGCTCCTTTTTTATTCTTTTTTATTATTATTTATTACTCAATCTTATTTTTTACTTCCTTAAGAAAGCTCATACGCCCTGTTGCAGTAGGATCCTTGGTGTTTGTTGTTTTCATTCTCTTCATATGACCCAACCATCAAGTCTTCCCAATTTTATGCATCTAGCGACTCCTTAAAAAAATTATAAATCTCATTGTTGTAGCGTCTGCGCCAGTCCATTATTTGGAACCGGTTCAAGGATACGCCTAAAATTTTTCTTTTCAGATACGTCCAGTACTCGCTCGTTTCTCTTAGGATTCAATAGTACTCGTGTCTTAGCTACATTTGTGAGATCAGGTCACATGAGCGTTTCGTACACTAATATACATTTTTTAAATATGCACATAAAAAAATTGTGGCTACAATTGAATGCGGTTATGCAGAAAGCAGCCGGCCATAAAAAACTCGAAGTACTTTTGTCTAAAAATGGAATAATCAAATCTACACAAAACCTAGAATGTTCTTTACTTCAAAAAATTATTAATAATATATAAATGCTAATTTTAATGACTATAAAGTGGATGTAAGTGTAGATTTTTAGAAATTTTGTTGTTTTATCAGCTGTCTGATCTTATTATGTCAAATATGCATTTTGCATAAAACTGCCAGAGTTACTTATCCATTATGAATATTTTGTAATTAAATTAATATTTGCATGGATTTTTATTATCACCATGTGAATATGTATTTTTTAACTATATAATAATAGTTAATATGTAACTAAATAACAGTTTTCTAGCTGTTTTCTGGTGAGTATGCTTTGAGGAATAGTCATATTAAAAGTGTTTTAAATGGCGTGGGCGCTTTCTGAAGATTTCAACATGTTGTTTCGCGATCAATAAATATTTCGGAAGGCGATTACTGAGAATTTTTGTATGAAAGGGGCTTGGCTGGTTTTAGTAGAACATAGAGTTGACCTTACTCCACCTGATGACATCAATATCTCATTTTTACCAAAATTGTGGCCTGGTGCTTTTCTGCATGACTTCGTTCAATTCTTCTTTGGCAGCCTCGCGTCACTCGGAAAATCATGAGCACCGCAGTCACTACGGAGCGCCTTCCATAGGTTGACACCGGGACCCGAGGTAGGTGCAAAGAATGCAGACGCACCTGGCCCCACGCATTTATCAGGGAATAAAGAAAAACATGAAGTTTTGCACAATCAAATTTAATTTACTTGAACATTTACTCTATACTTTGTTCTTATATTATCAACCTTGGAATTAATTTACTTTAATTTACTTATTTACACTTTTGTTTGTTCATATATGTATATACTTTTTACTTAATTTACTTTACTTTACTTATATTTTTATTCTCATTTACTTTATTTCTTATTTCTTATTTACTTTATATATTTTTTACTCTAAATTACTTTACTTTATTTTTCTTTTATTCTTCTAATTACGTAACCATGAGATTAAATATTTAAATGGAATCTCAATGAATGGAATGGCTACTTACCTCAGAACAGGTATTTTTATGTACCTAGCGAGGTAGGTAACGATAAAGGCCTGCATACAAAAATTTGTATATTGTATTTGTTGCTATCTTATTCATAAACTCTGTAAATATTCTTAACATTAATTATGTTTTGATGCAAGCTGTTCTAAAAGTTATTGAGCTAATAAACGCCGATTTATCGGCACTGAAACTGAATTTAAGCGGCACTAAATCTTGTATTTTGTATGGAAGAAGTAAGTGCTCAATTCGAATGCAAATTTAATCAGGATTAATTTATCTGCAGAGCCCTGCACTTCATCAGGTTTTAAAGAGCATTTTAAAGAGCCTGATTCTTTAATGCCGTAGTGTTGTAATCAAATCAAACTTTGCAACACTAAAGATTCTCGACATACCTGACGCCATACATGACATCACAGAATCAGCAAAGTACCACGATTGATGATGACATTGGAACATAGATGAACAACAGCAAATATGACGTATCTTTATCAATTTTTAGACAGCCAAGGACAGTCGGTCCTGATGTTGTTGCTACTTGCTAGCATAACCTACAGAGTTCACACTCGCCGTTACTATTTCCATTCCTTAGGTATGTACCTACATAATTACATCCCCCAATTTAAAACTAATTACGAGAATAATAGTATCGTCCATAGAATGTTGTCATTTTACAAACGAAAGGTTCTGCACAGTCTATATAGTTCACGAAACCGACAATTCTTTCCTAAAAGTCATAAGAAATATCTTGGAAACCTAACGTGCTTACATACACACACGCACACAAATATTTATCTACACTTGTAAAACATTGTTATCAAATATAATTCTGTGCGTTCTGTCATCGCTTTATGATATTACTAGCCGTACACCCGTGAAAAATCACGGAAATAATAATAATTAATAACGATCTTTGCGTGACCGCGCAACATGAGCCGCGCGCTGATTTCGTGTCATACTCTAATCTAAAGTTTCCATTCCAGAAAGACGGACAACGAAATTATTATATTCATAAAATTACACTTATATCTTGTGTATGTAAACAGTCTATAGCATAAATTGTAAAAAAAAACTGACCGAAAGATTCAAAAATATTTTTTATTAATTAAGGATGATCGTTTAATTTGTAATATTATTAAAAAGGTATGTCATGTATATGACACGTCCATACAGTTGTATAAAGCCCACAAAGTGGAGCAAATTTCTTCGGTTAAAATTCATAATATAGGGAGGAAAGTAAGACCACGTGTGAAATACTAGTAAGCAATGAATGTTTGGAGCAAGAAGATGAGTTTGTGTATTTGGGAAGTATGTTCAACAGAAGAGGGAAGACTGAGAAAGATATCGAGAGGAGGGTTACTGCAGGGAAATAAGGTGAACGGTACTTTGAATGTAATTATGTCTAATAGAAATATGTCTACCGAAGCAGGACTAGCGGTACACAATGGAATTCTGGTACCAACACTGATATGCGGAAGTAAAGCATGGAGCTGGCACAGAAGGAACGAAAGATTACGGAATGCGGCAGAGATGAGATGTGTGGAAAATCTTTTTATGATAGAGTAAAGAAAGAAGATGTTAGGACAGAATGTAAAGCTGATCGTAGCATACTCGATAAAATGTAAAAACGGGTCGCTCAGATGGTTTGGATTTGAAAAATTCATTCGCTTTAATAAAAGTCAAATTGAATGAATTTTTCATAACCGATATAAGTTACAGTAATGATAGTTCAACTTTTTGCAAAAAATAAGTCAGAAATATTGAAAAAAAATGCAAACTTTGATACTGCATATCTCCATAACTATTGATATTACGTCATGGTTGCTTGAACATTTTAGACTCATAACATAGGCAGGAATCTACCAGCAAAGTTCCTGCTGCTAGCTCTGGTACACCCTGTAATATTATATATATATATAATATATATATATATCTTTTTTTTTTATAGTACATAAATGTATATAAAAGGAAAAGAATACTAAATATGCGATAATTAATGCATTTATGTGGGACAATAAATTAATAAAGAAAAACTAACAATAAGCAAACAATTAAAAAATTAATATAGTAAAGAGAGAAATATAATAAAATTTTAAGCAAAGATAATAACAGTGTACAATATAATAATATTAAATTTAAAACTATCTACATATTAAACAGATCCAAATACGAGGAAACAATTTTTGCTTTTGGATTTTCAAAACTATTGTATTGAAGGTTGGATTACGTGAATTTTTAGAGTTTGAACTTAGATTCTAACGTCATTGATTCGTCACTGCGACAAGTTTAGAAATTTGGAAAGCGATTCAACATTCTGTGGTAAGAATGGTAGCAAATTACGGGTTTGAATTTAGCGGTAGAATAATACCGGTCCAATCGACAACGTTGTTACCGACCGGTCTTATGATAATGTAGGTCCCTGTCTTATTACATAAGCCAAAAAACTTCCGGCAATTTCTAGACGTCTCTGACTCAAGGTTATTTTTTGACGTTTTCTGAATATTCTCATGACGATACCGAAGCGGGTCATAAGAAATTCGGCGGAGTTGTGATTGTTGTTTTATAGACAAGCACGTGTCCACGCGAATTGATTTTATACATTAAATATAGAGAAGTAAGTGTATTGTTAGAAGTGTAGTGCCCGCGTGGTCCGTGTGAACAACTGATAACTAAATTATTACATTAAATCACCGACTGAAAGAAACGTTTTGGTCAGTGAGCCGCGTTTGTTTTTCTTCGGCAGTGAAATTAAACGCCATTTGCAAAGACCGTCAATAATCAATAACGAACAATGCCAGATCAGGAACAACGAAGTCCAAATGCGCTAATGGAAGCAATTACCTTCCCGGAACATCAAGAAAATCCGCAGGCAATTCCTAATCAGCCGCGACAGCCCTCGAATCTACAGGTACTAACCCCCTGATATATTTAACACACCAATCGTGACAATTTTCTTTTTATTGCTGAAAAATAGGTACCTACCACTCAAGTAGTTATGTAGTATCACTTGTATATTATATTTATACGAAGACGCGCTATAGATTGATATTCGACATGTTTTTCCTGTAGAATCTGGCGAATTTATTCAAGTGAGTGAATTTTTAATTCATGTCGAATAATAAATAACATTAAATATATTCTCAAAGCAGTCATCCAAAGATTCATAAACACAATCACATGTGTGCATCAAAATGTAATAATGGAAGTGCCTAAATAAATTGATTACAACTGAATGCATCAATCTGTCATGTAAATGCAATAAAGTAGTTGATTTAAGTTGTTTATGTGAGGTACCATGGCAACCATTATGTTTTTATGTTATTCTTTAGTGTATTAATATTTTCAAAAATTATGAAAAAGGGTGTTTGCATTCTATTGCAGTACTGCACATTTTCCAAAATGGCTGCAACAAAAGTTAGGTGTTTGATAGGAAAAATATGGTAAAAAGTACAAAATAGTGAGTTTTATTGAATGAATGCTCATTTTCACAAATGATATCATTGAGTATAGTTTATTTTAAGTATGTTAATATACCGAATGCTATTCTGAAACTGAAATGGTTGTTGATAGCCGTGGTATGCGGGGTTCATATATATGAAAAGAAATTAGCTTCTAGAAATTAGCATACACAATATAAATTGTAACTCCTCATTTGTGCAATATCGCTATACATATCTAGGGAAAAAATATTTTAACAGCCTGCTGTACATCATTACAAAGGTTCCTACAGAAAGCAATCAAAGATTAAGATTTTTGTATTAAGAATATACAACAACTTCATTTAAAACAAGTACCTAATTAAAAAAAATTGGAAGACACGCTTTTATATACTCGTTCTTTACTTTTTCTTTTTAATATCACCCATGCAGTATCCAGCTTTAAATGCTAAACTTTAGGGCTGAGCGCTCAATAATTTTGGAAAATAATTAATTTAAATTGAAATAATGATAAAATCATGTCAAAAAAGATTTAATAGTATATAACCGTCCACTTGACATACTTAAATGTGGAAAGTTTCACAGCTGTAGCTAGTGAGCTCAAGTTATTGAAAAATCAATCACAAGATTCCACCGCAAACAATGGTCAAAGAGGGGTAAATAAAAGCATGTAAAAATAGGCACCTGTGTATCACGAACTTATAAAATAAAAGCATAAACATTTGAAAAGCAAATAACAAATCTACCATTTTGTACACCTTTTGATCCGCCCATCCGCTCGCATCAAAAGTTTAACATCGAATCTACGTGTTCCTTAATAATGATTAGAAAACATGTCGTTGCTCAAGATGTCAGGTTGATGTTATTCACAAATTCATCGATTTTATTTTCTGTTACGCCTTGTCAATTTTGCCAATCATTTTTTCTGGTATATATTATAAAGTCGATTTTTTTTATTCATTTTTAAAAAACATTTTGATATATTATTTTCAAAATTAATTACCTTACTATCCTGGTTAATCGAAAGTCTACATAATCATAATTATAAAAATATTGTGAATCTTAAGTTGAAATATTTTTCTTTGTGTAGGGTTTGCTGAGGTTTGCAACGGAAGTTACAAGGAACGAAGACGCACCGGGTACTTCAAGTTTACCAATGGATGAAGAGGTAATATATCCCTATCACATTTGAAGGCTTCACAAATCATGTTCTGAAAACTCTTCAATATACAGGGTTTCTCGTAGGTACTAGCAGAAACTTCGTAAAAATCTTCATCATTTAATTTATAATAGAAAATATTCTTTACACCTTGTGTAAAATGCCAGCAGTAACACATATGGGTGACATCAAACATTGCATTTTTTTTTTTCAACATTTCTGACTTATTTTCTGTAAAACATTGGGACTATCACTACAGAGCCTTATGTAAATGCTAATGTGTTTTTAATATTCCATATAAGTTACTATAGTCCAACATTTTAAGAAAATCAGTCATAAATATTGGAAAAAAAATGTAGACTTTGATGTCGCTTGTCTCCATAACTGTCAACATTTTAACAATTTCTATTAAAAATTTATTGAAGAAGACTTCCCCGAAGTGTTTGCTACTAGCCATGAGACACTGTTTATTTATTTAAAATTTTTATAATACAATTATTTTAAACTTGTTACTATTTTATTTTATTATTATATTACCAACTATATATTATTACCAAATACTATATGTATATTATTACCAACTAAATATCAGCATGTATAAATGTTTTTCATTATCTCTCTGGAAAATTACATAAAACATTTCATTTTATGCAGTATTAACTAATAAAGTAACTCTTGAGCGACATAATCGCATCAGATATTTTTTATAATAAGTGCTACAGATAAATGTCGAATAATGGTCCAAAGTAAAATCGATTGTTTCTGCAAAAAACATTTTTTGAAAACGATTTTGATAATCGCCAGTGATGTGAAGATTGTATAATATATTTATGCATATTCCATCATTATTACGTACTAGCTGTAACCCGTCAAAAATGACATACATTTGCATGTCAGTTCCTAAAGAATAAGTATTCAAAATTTGGGTAATATCTGTTAAACGGTGTAGATTTGTATGTATAGCGGCCCTCGTAACCCAGTGTGCATGACACAGACTTCTTACACCGAGGATTCCAGGTTCAATTCCTGTCGAGGTCACAAGTAATCTTTGTGATTTACTCAAGCCTGGATGTTTTGTGATGTGTATTGGACCTCTCAGCCTGTTGAAATGTAAAAAAAAATAGAAAATGTATCATGGTTAGAAGGTGTAGTATATGGGGAAAGGGGGAATTTTGTTTAAGTATTCATCTATAAAAAAATTATATGAAAGTTACAGAACAAAACATACAAGAAGTTCGGGACAGACAGACAATGAAATTATTATTATTGTTTATTAAATAATTTTGTTGCTTGGGATTTTTATCGTGTATGTTTTGTATTTGGACCAAATTTCAATGGGTTTTTTTTCATAGGACCAAAAGATTGTGGACCTTATGTCATAGGACCTTGTCTCCATGGACATTTTGACATTAGACAAAATGTCTGTGGTCCTTTCGTCATTGGACAGATAGCAAAATTATTCTAATTGGGGTATAACTTCAGCCTTCATTCAATTTTGAATAGAAAATATTCCTTGCGTGTTACAAATGTTCTTACAAATGTCGACAGTTACGGAGATAAGCGTCATCAAAGTTTGCATTTTTTCTTCAACATTCTGGCTTATCTTCTGTAATATAGTTAATTCCAAGTACAGCAATTACTAGCGTATGGAAATGGTCAGGACAAAACATTAAAAAATCAATTTTTCTTTTCAGAGAAGAAAGTTTTTGGAGGATGCCATCAGCAGCCTCACAGTAGACGTGACGGCGGAGATGCAGACCTGCATCAGCATCCTCAGTGACCACGAGATCATCTCGGAGATTAACTGCGACTCTGAAGTCCCCGACGACGTGTTACAGGCATTTGACTCACTAATGGACATCGTGATAAACCTTGACATGTCCATCGGTACGGCAGATCAATTATTTTATTTTCCAATAAAATATTGTAATTGGGTGTCGCGTTTATGGTGAATGCTTTTTAAAACATAGATTACATGATTATTTGATTCAGGCTTTTGGAATAAATTTAAAAAATATATATTTCTTCGTATTCTTATTCTTAGTCTTATTATAATATTGAATATAGATAAAATGAAAACACCAATATCATTTGTTATCCTCTAAATGGGCATAGCAGACAAAAAATACGATGGCAAAAAAAATTACCCAATATGGTGTACCTGCGGCTTTTAAATTGAAATAATTGCAACTAAAATAGCAAATTCATTTCATCAATCACATTTTGCTGACTAAAACTCGCATCTAATAAGTGTCTTGTCTAATCAATAGATATTCATTTACGTAAAAAAAAATATTTAAGTATCACACATACCTACTACAAGTCAGTACTGTTTCTAAAATTATTTTTCTACATTCTTTTTCACCAGTTTTAATGCTCTTGTGTGTTAGTGGGGGTAGTGGGTTTTAATGCAGTTATAATTTATCATATATGTATATGGTGAACGTTACATTTTGTATGGTGATCACTTTAGGTCATAAGCCCTTTGAAGACTTCCTTTGAAGACCTAAAAGACATCCATACCTATTTTTCCTTTAAAATAAACATAACTTTGTTTCTATGAGACATCTATAATATGTCCCCCTGGGGTAAATTCAGCACTGTGTTCTTGAAAATTTTGGACAAACTCAAAATATTCAAAATAAATAAAAATATTTTATCGTAACTATTTGAAAAAGGCAGGGAGCTGCGTGGTGGGGAGGGATTTTTTTTTTGTCATTATTTTGTTGTTTTATTGAAACAAGGCAAGGATCGAAGAAATTTTTTGAAATGTGTTATTATTTGAACCATGTGGAATCAAGTGAAGTATTTTTAACCTGTTGAAATCTCATGAAATAAAACCACAATGGATATACAATTTGGAAACTGTTGTAATCCTTAAAAATTTAATTCTGAAAAGACACAAATAATATCCGATCCTTGAATTGTTTCCGTTAATAATAAAAACCATCCCTACCACGCGGCCTCCCTGCCCCACACAAATAGAGTGATAAAATTTTGGATTTTAGTTAGATATTAACTATACTTGATGATGAGGGGGACTGCTCCTCTCGAAACTACAGTACTGCTAAACTCAAATATTATGGGTGTAGTACAAAGATTAAATAAAGATTATTTTGAATTCATAATTTTCGTGTCGATAATTAATATGTTTTTATTTCCAATTCTGGCTGATCATTGCCAAGGTTTCAGCCGTATTTCAATGATGATGTAACAAATCATTCCTTCGGGATTCATTTCTGCTTTCTTATCCTGGATTTTTTATATCCTTAACCTTATAACGGAAAGTCAGTTTCATCTACCATTGAATTCATTTAAATTCATCACATATTAGCGCATTTAAGATGTTTATTACCATCTCTTTTCATGTTCCCTGCAGACGAACCCGACAGAACGTGATCCAAGAAATAGAACATCCCGTACCCAAAATACATTTTTATATCACGCCTGCAGGGCTTTCAATAATAATTGTATCGATATTGACCTCTTGAATACTGGTCTTACCGAATTTAAAATAATGCTTTATATTACATGTACTAAATCGACTTTGACCACTCACTATATCACGACTCCTACCTCTTATCATTTTTCTCCCGTTAATTAACTCATTTCTTCATATTCTTTTTTTCACATTCACTCTCTCACCTTATTTAGTCTTAATATTATTTGTCGCTTTCCACTATTCATTAATTAATTTAAAATAATTAACTCAAAAATATCGTATCTAGCTTTGTTATTAACATCTGTCAATCTTTTTAATATGTCTATGAAATGAACACTATGTTTTTGCATTATAATGTTTAAAAAATTTCCCTGTATTAATTGATTGCATTTTTTTTTTAGGCTTTTATAAGCTGGATGGGTACAAAATTTTCCCCGTGTGTCTGAGCTGCGAGCACATTGACGTCCGCAGCCAGGCCTGCCAGCTGCTGGCCGAGATCTGCCAGAACAATCCCTTCTGCCAGTCCCGGGCCTTGGAGAGTGGCTTTATTCATATCATCCTCAACATCCTCAAAGGGGAAGAGAATGAGAAGGTGCTGAAGTCCGCACTCTACGCCGCGTCGTGTGAGTTGTCATTTCATTTATATTGTGATCAGGTCCATCACTTACATTATACTAAGTTACTCTGAGATTTATTGCCTTTTACAACACGGGACGGCATGTGCAGGCCGTAAAACTATCCCAGCTCCATGACAAACAATAATATTTTCATCTTGACAAAAAAAATCGTTATATATTTACGTAAATCTAGGGATGTGTCTTCGTACCGAACTAAAATTATTTCCTTATACATATTAACGAAATTTCGCTATATAAATACATTTTTGTATGAAAAATTTATTGTGGGGGATTAATTTTGAAAAAAAATTCGATATATGACATTTTTCGGTATAACGGGGTTCGTTATAACGAGGTTCTACTGTATTGTTATCTATTTTTCCAAAGATTTGTAATAAATAATTTTGTCCCGCAGGTATGGTCAGAGACCATGACCAGTGTGCCAAAGCCTTCCTGGGGGAGGGAGGCTGCGATTCCCTGATCAGGAGCATCAAGAGGCCTTGCAACACGCTTCGTAACAAGGCTGCGTTCATCGTCTGCCATATCTATCCTCGATACCCAGAAATGAAAGGTGCGTACGTACTCACTTAAATTAGAATGTTACATTATTCAAAGTCTTCTGCACAACTCAAATAAAATTTTATTTTGATACCAGACTGAATCAATTGAAGAAACTAAATTTGTAAAAAAAGTGTTATCATTTGTTTATGACAACTGTGTTTGTGTTAAAATGTTTAATTTTATTTGGAAGAAGTTATCGCTGACTTATTTTATTATTATTTCACGTATTTATGGACAGTTGTATTTCTAATACTTTGCTTGTGTTGGCCTGAGTCTGAAAATTGAAATTGAGTGAAGATTGAAGAAATTCCATAAATTCAAACATAAATAAACATTTTTCAGTACGGCCATCCAAGCATGATGAATTTGAAAAAATGTTTTTTTTTTTTCGCAATTGAGGACAGCAAATACGTAAATTTCAGGTATTTTAATACCAATCTGTGATGGGTCGAGTCGTATTTTTTCCAACTAGAGTAATTCAAGTTGAAATGTTGGCTGACTCGAGTTAACTTGACCCGGTGTCTATTTGAAAGTTGACACCCTTGGGTCATATTGCTCTGCTGGTACTTCCTACATATACAGTAAAACCCCATTAATTCGAATCCCGATAATTCGAAATTTGCCATAATTCGAAATTTTTAAAATTTGCAAGTCCCAAAATGTAAATTTCATAGTAAATTAACCCCGATAATTCGAAAACCCCGGTAATTCATAATTCAAAATATTTTTTAGCCCCCGGCGCCATAAATCAATACATTTTAGTTCGCGTAATTCGATTTTTTTTTTAATTTTGACGAAATATTTCAATTTTTTTCACAAGTGAGAACAACAAATATGTCAATATCGGGTACTTTGAAATGTCGCGATCTTTGTATTAGCATAATAAATATTACGTTTTCGAAATGTTTCTTGCAATATGAAAAACAGACATTTTTCACAAAATTAATGGCTTTTTCGTGAGTTTTATGATTCTTGGCGTATTTCGAAATCAATTCACGGTACCTTATGGAATGCCCCTTTTCTATACATATTGTGACGCGATCCCTAAAATTGGGGAATCCTGTGTTTGCTTTCTTCAGTTGGCTGCCTTGATATGCGCGGATAGTTTAGTTTGCGGCGTTCACGCTAATTCTCATACCTAAACGCATTTTAAATTGTTTTTATGTTTTTAAATTTGTCTTTAGTTCTTTTTTATCCCTAATAACTGTGTTTGTGTTATTAAAATGTTTAATTTTCTTTTTAAGATGTTATTAGTGACTTATCTTATTGTTTCACGTATTTATTATTGGTTTGAACCGGAAAAAAGGTGGAATCAAAAATTAAGCTTGTGCGAAGATTGAAGAAGCGTTAATTCAAGTGTAACAAAACATTTTTGAATATGGCCATCCATCCAGACATGACGGAAATGGAAAAAAATATTTTTTCAAGATTGAGAACACCAAATATATATAAATATAGAAATATATAGATTTCTTTTAATATAAGCATAAATTTAACAAAATTAACGGTTTTTTCGAGAGTTTTTGGCAAATTTCCATCGGTTTTTTTTTGTACCTAAAATTTCGAATTAACGGGGGCCCCTATAATTCGAAATTTATTTGTCGTGTCCCTTGAATTTCGAATTAACGAGGTTTTACTGTACTCTTACTCAATATAGTCAACATGATTCAAATAAGCTTTTAGAACAATAATGTAAGTAAGGGGGGACGAGGATAAATAATGGATTTATTTATTAATAAAGAGCCAAGTATTAACTTTATTTTGCTGTACACAACCTTATGATTTTTCTTCAAGTGATTTATTAATGTGGAGGTGTTTCCTATGTCCTTATAATTACGGGCACATAATTTGCATTTGACTCTGTTGTCATTATTACTTTTGGAAAAGAAAACTCTCATGCGACGCTCTTTATTTTTTTCTGCAAACACGTATCACTATTACTATTTGTGGAAAATCAAACACAGGTAATTAATAATTACATAAATCACTTATAGAACTATCACGATCACTAGAAAATTAAATTAATGTAAACAACAAAACAAACTGAACTGAGTGAGATTGTTCGTTCAAACGGGCTCGGGCTGCCCGCCGCCGATAGATGATTTCGCAAAGGCCAAGTGTCGTAGGACTCGATTCCGACAATAGTCGAGCCGAGCACCATTCGCGAGCTCGACCCGCGAGCTGAAGTGACAATACACATGCGGTTGTGTGTGTTTTATCACTTCAGTTAACGTTCTCGTGTATTTCGAGTGGTTGAGCTAACACTCGCTGGCAGTGTAATTGAGTTAATCAACATTTGTTATGAGTTATGAGTTTAAGGTTGTTATGAGAGTACGAGATATGAATTAGTAAATTAACTCGACTCGCCCATTGCTAATTCAAATGGCGCAATTAGCATAATAAATATTTCATTTTCAAAATGTTTTTTTTTTGTACAAAAAACACGTTTTTATGAAATTAACGGCTTTTTTCCTCGAGTTTTACGATTTTTGGCAAATTTAGAAACCTTCTTTTGGTATCTTGAATTTAGAATTAAAGGGGTTCTGCGCGTAATTTGAAATGTTTTTTGGGTCTCTTGAATATTGAATTACAAAGTTTTACTGTAGAATATATAAATGAAAATTTAGGTCATACTTTATATGATTAATTACAATGTATTTCCATTTTTCTCTTTCTAGATAAAACGGTGAACCTGGTAAACGCGTTGGCAACCGCTCTAAAAGACTTGGTGGATGACAACCCGGGACACCTACTCAACGCTTTGCGCATCATAGTCACCGGCACGGTGGACATGGAAGTGGCGTCAGAATGCACAAAGCCTGAACTGGCGCTGAAAGATACGGTAGAAAGACACTTGGGGTACTGCGAAACCGACTGCACATCATATATGGAGGAGATCGATTACTGTAACGACATCCTGAAGGTGCTGGCTCTGTCCGAAAATAATATTTTAAGTAGTTCTGGCGATGAAGGAATTGATAGATAAACTATTCAGTCGAGTTACTAAAGCTAACTTAAATTCCATATTATATATAAGTATATATCGTTAATTTTCATATTAAGATTTTTTATCTCGAATGCATTTTATAATATGAATGCACACTTATTTATTAATAATAAATTGTTTAATGTAGACAAAATATTGCTGTTTATGTCTGATTGTGTACTACAGAAATAACAAATCATTCATTGAATTGGGTAAAACTGGTTTCATTTCACATACCACGCACATCCAGCAGAGAGCAGTGGACTACAGAGATTTTCTTTTTTAAATAGGCATGATGACAGATTTTTAACGTTCTATGAGGTAATTACTAAAAACATTATTTCAGTAATAAACTAAGTTTTTACGCACATATTTTTAATTTCGCCCGAAAACGACCGCAGGTGTTGTGCGGGCGTCTACATGATGTCAAGCCTAAGTGAACACTGCATTATGTCTATGACAACAGTTCAAGGAACACAGCGATGGTTACTAAACGACGTGCCGTCATTCACTCTGAATGATGTTTCAATTAAAATGGCCGATTGCAGAATTTTATACTTTTTGTTGAAAATCGTATTAAGCTCAATGTGTGTAAATTAAAACTGGATCATTTTTTAGAGTCCTTTCAAATTTTCAATACTATCATCATGCCTATTTGCCTTGGGCTCGGCGACGGATATATTCGGCTCGGCGTGACAATCTTTTTTAAATCTCACATATCCTTGTACTGTACTTGGCGTTTGTGTAACAAACACCCACCAGCGACCTCACTTCAGTCTGTTGTACCAGGTGATCTCAGATCTTGCATGCAAAGACTGATGAGATTTCTTTGGATTAGATTAATCAACATTCCATAAAACAAGAATACACAACCCTGATTCTACAGTATTCTATACTCGAGCCATCTTAAGATGGCATTTTTGACAGATCGTAATAGTGTTGTGACACACAGACACACTTAAAATCATTAACGAAATAATTCAGTCGAAAAAAAAATTCGTCGCACGGTGTGAGTTGAGAAAGTCTTTGCACATAAAAAAGGTTATAGAAGAATAATTAAACACATTTTTCTTAGATAAAAATATTTACTTGAATGTTTCAATCTGATTCATCCCCATTACTATCACCTCTCCATTGAACTATAGTCGCTGCTATCATTTCCTAAATTAATTATAATATCATTATCTAAAATATTATCGATTCTAATATCTCTTTCGTAATCTTCCTTTATTCGTCGCACGGTTCTATTCACTACATTAGCCCAGTCTGTTTGAGTTGTACGTTGACAAGCTTCTTCTAATAATTTTAACATTTTTGATGTCGTAAATGGAGGTTCTGTATTATGCCTTGCTGCATATCCCTTGATTTGAGCCCATATCAATTCAATTGCGTTGTATTCGCAATGGTAAGGCGGTAATCGTATTACTTGGTGCCCATATTCCGATGCGATTTCATCAATGACGTACCGTGATTTTGCCGGCTTGTTTTGTTTTAATAATTGAAGTAACTCCGCTTTCAACATGTCCATATTTGCATCTATGCCAGTTTTTTGAAGCCACGCAACGATATCAGCTTTCTTTTGGGACTGAGCAGGCGGCTTATCGATCTTCATCGAGTGGTACGGGGCATCGTCCATTATTATTATAGATGGTTCGGGAAGGCTACACAACATTGTGTATCATCTTTACCAATCTATGTCTTGCCCATAGGATTATATATTTTACTGGAACCGCAAGAATGAATTTACTGAGTTATTCAATAATATATGCCGATTACCGCGGCATTTTCAAGAATTAATTCACATTTAATTCGGTTAAAAATAGTAAACATGATTTTACGAGATTCTAAGTTATACTATTACATAGATCTCAACTAAGCGCATCCTTTCTTAAGATATCTCATTAAATATTTCATCAAACTTAAATATTTCATTGTTTTGTAGCCGTTTTCTTTGCCCTCTAATAAAGCCGTAGAAAAATATCATATTTAGAAGGCACAATCGATCTGTCAGATTTGTTGTGTTATTTTGGATACTTATTCTGCGTATTCTACGCATATTATACAGGCAATCAATATCCTATAACATTTTGAATCATTTCGTTCATTCCATATTGAATGTTGATGGACATCACTACTCTGGTGTTCGCGCAATAAAGTATAGCATTTGTCCTCCAATGTTTAGCTGTCGTTAATTACGAAACTTCATGTAAGTCTAAACGTCAAAAGTGCCATCATACAGTGGCCGTACTGTAGGATTTTAGATAAAATTTTGTGAAATAAACAATAATAATCGATAAATAAACAAAACTATCTTCACTCAATGATGACTCTTTTTTATATGATTATATTGTTCCTTTAGAGGTAAAACTCACTCCAGATCAAAGTGATATCGGAGTGGTTTTGAGATAATGATGTTTAACTTGTTAACCCTTTTTAATTACGCAGAGTATAATGGGCGCGAACTCTAGGACGTGTCAGTACATCACGCCCGGAGGATGTAATTACGATAATTTATTATTTAACGGTAATTTATATTTTTTTAAATTTTATTTATGCTTAAAATAAATGAAAAGACTATGAAATGTATATTTTTTTCGTTTATTTATACATAAAGCACAAAGAAAAATACAAAATTACAAACAAATAGAAAAGAATATCAACAAAAAAATGGATTGGTACAATGATTTCGTCATCGCTGATATATCGCTTTCATTCATTTTGATGGATACGTATAAAAATGTATTCTAAAATTAAAGGTTAAAAATATAAGTAAATAATATAAAATACGAAAATAGGTAGGTAAAGCGTAAGTACGTACCCATCACTGCTCACCCAGAACACGTCCACCATTCAATAGCGAAATGATACTGATTCCCTCCGTGTCTTGAATTCATGTCGAAACATGTATGGATGACCTTCGTTTTTCGAAAATATACGTTCCGCCCGTTCCAGGGCGCAACATATATTTCAAGGACTTATTCATATGTCCTACCCGTACCTGATATTGTTTACGTTTGACGTGTTCATACGTCCTGCTCGGTTAACAGGTTAAACATTCAACATGTGATATTAAATTATTGAAATTTTTTAAATTACTAGTCTTACCACTGGCTAACTATAGACACGGAATGTTCACTTACTGATTTTTACCTGGAAAAGAGATGGAAATAATATAAATACATATTTGTATTCATAACCCATTTTGGCCAATACTGCGGTTAGTGAGTTTTACCTCTTAAGTAAAGATATATATATTGTGATTTAAATATTATAATTATAACGTTGCCAATCATAAAAAAATTAACTTACTCTCACCTTGATGGCACAGACAGCTAGGTACAAATCAAGACAGACTGTACTGTAAATGTATTGCAATTTTATTTTCACAAATCTGAAAAATGATTAAATTTATACTATTGTAATCAGCCAATTACTTTGTGGTTATAAATTGAAAACTAAATTAAACAGAATTTCGGGGTAAATAGAAACTAAACATAACATAATATGGAGAATTATATTTTTAGCAACCTTTTTTCATATGTGACAGTATGACATTTGCATTGTTCAACATTCTTATACATACTGTCATTTTTTTTAATGACTTAATTTTAATTGATAACTAACTGTAACCTGTCAAATTTTAATTGATAACTAACTGTAACCTGTCAAAAATGATGGTACTTTTACATGTAGTTTCCTAAGGAATAAGTATTTATTTATTTTATTTAAAAAAAATTACTACAAAGAGTTATGGAGACACACAGACGGATGGACAGACAGACAAGGAAATTATTATAATTAAGATAGGATACATGCATTTAATACAAGCAATTAAGGGTGTCTACAGAATGCACTTATAGGATGTAACAGCTAGTCCACAATTCTTTACAGGTAGATTCTGCTTATATTGAGTCGAAAATGTGAAGCAACCATGATCTATATCAATAGTTACGGAGACACAAATCAAAGTTTGCTTTTTTTTAAATATTTCTTAATTATTGTAACTTATATTGAATATGAAAAATCCATTCCCTTTAATAAAAGTCAAATAAAATGATAAAAGCCTTCCAGTTCCAATTGGAAATTTTATTATTAGATTTTTTGCAGGGTTTTTATTATTTTATTTTATTTGTATCGAAGCAAATGAATTATTTTTTTGCTCATTGGTTGTACATCATCATGTGACTTGACTACAAAGTAGTGATGGTATTTTAACTGGCTACGCAATAACCATTATTAGAGATTTGTATATCGCAGTTACCAATTATCAAAACAATCTCAAGTAACAGTACCATGAATAACCGTTTAAAATAATGGTACTAAACTGTCACTACTGCATAGATTGACAAAATCTTAAGTAGAGAACTAATTAAAATCATAATAAAAACTATGTTGATCGCTTACTTTTTTTAAAATTTGTTTTTGTTTATTTCTATTTAAGTTGAATATAAAAAATTTGGTTGGACTGTGCCTGTCTCATTAGAAATATCTGTGCTGAGACAGGCATTACTACACTATGATATTTTATAACTCTATCTTCTGGCCAGATTTTTATCTGATTAAAGACCACAAAATCATGTGTTTAATGGGTGAAAGGATATAGTATATAGAATGAATTGTAAGATGTCATTGAAAGAAGAACATACCCATTCTGTTGCTGAAAATCAGTCCACGGAGGAAAACATTGAAGAAAGTGATGTTGAGGTAAGAGTAATCTTTAAAAGTCTTGTGCACCACTTGGTCCAATAGATTGTTCTGATCACTCGATTTTCTCTAAATATGTTCATGGTATTGGAAGTAAAGTAAATTAAATGCGATTGTATTCAAATCCATTTAAAAATATTCATCATCAAATCACAATAATCGTCAAAATCATTTACATAATAAATAAACAGCCCTTTTAGCCCAATGGGCATGATACTGGCTTCTAACACCGAGGGTTCGATTCCTGGTGAGGTCACTCTATGCAATTTCCTCAAGTTGGGGTATTTCTGTGATGTGATTTGCCTCAGCTTTGTCGAAGCCTTAAAAATTCTTCTTTTTGCGTAGATGCATATCTGCAGACTCGTAAGCATTTATTAATCTGCAAATAATGAGGATCTGTCCGTGCTACATAGGTTAGTTAACAGAACAATGTTCAATTAGTAACATCAACTTCTACACGCCAAATCCTCGTCTCCGGAACCTTAGTGTATTCCGAAACTTATGGCTTGTTTTAGTGTGTACCCGCTGTATGACATTATTTTCTAATTTCAACGCTGGCTTTTATTTTTTATTGTCTGCTTCTTTTTTTTAAAGTGAATTTTTTTTTATTATGAGCTCATGCTGCGTACAACCATTTATTTTGTTTGTATTTGATGTACGTATTGTCAATATCTCTGTATGTGACTCCTTAAATAAAATAAATCTGCTTGACATCTCCACATCATCCGAAAGGCTTCGTTCGAACATTCATAGACGAGCAATTAGGCCTGAATACAGAGTCAAAACTTAATGATTTAAAGGTTAATTGATTTAAAGGTACGCTTTTAAAACGTAATTTTCAGTACAAATTTTGCAATTAGCGAATAAATATCAACTTCTTTTCAACTGATTTGTCGTCTCATGTCGTCAGACCAGATTGCCATCAAAATTAGTATGAATTCAACCTAAATATTTCAAAGTATGTAAGTAGATACAGTAAAACCCCGTTTAAGTTGAACCCTGATAATACCAAAGTTGCCATAATTCAAAATTTTTATAACCCACAAAAACTAAATAATAGATAGTATAATAGATTAATCCTAATAATTCGAAAGTCCCTGTAATTCGTAATTCGAAATAATCTTAAGCCCCGTGGGCTGTAAATCAATACATTTTAGTTCTCATAAATCGAAATTTTACGAAATTGATAAATATTTCGATTTTTTTCTCAACTGAGAACAAATATGCCAATATCGGGTACGTTAGTGAAAGAAGACGTATTTCACAACATTAATAGGTTTTACGATTTTTGGTGAATTTCGTAGTCGCAAGGCGATTTTTTTTGTACCTTTAATTTCGAATTAACGGGGTTTCGCATAAATCGAAATGTTTTTTTGGATCGTCGTTTTTTGGAATGTCGAATTAACGAGGTTCTACTGTACGCAGGCAATCAAAAAAATGTAGGCAGTGTCGGACACTGCCGCAGTTATTCATAGAAACGTCAATCATGTATAGTAAGTATATTGAAATTTAAAAAATATGTTTTGAATCGATAGGTACTTAATCCTGATGCGGCCTGAAATGTCCGAGCGTGCTTACGTTGCCTCAATGAGCGGCAGTTTAAGGCTACGTTCACATGACCGCGCGGTACAAGATCTTAATAAATAGAGTTTATCATCTACATTAACGCGCGGTACCGCTCCTACCCGCGCGAGATCTTGACCCGCGCGGTGCCGCGCGGATCAAGATCCTACAAGCCTGTATCGACCCGTTCAGTTGATCCGCGCGGTTTGAGACGGACAGACACATAGATCGAAGAAAATGAGTAGCGAAGACGTATCAATCGATTTGCTTATCGATGAAATTAAAAAAAGAGATGCCATTTGGAATCTTAGTTCGGAGGACTATTCGAATAAAATAATAAAAAGAAGATCTTGGTGATACCTTGATGCAATACCTTATAGCATGATCACTATGTTTTAAATCGTTTTCAACGCAATCATATAAAAAATCGAAGGATGTAACCGACATCCTGAATTAGTTAAAAAAATTCTCTTCGTGTAGTCTCAGGTCGGGATATAAAGTAAAAAATAGGCTTGAAGAAAGTCTTTGACTTAAAATAGGATACACCCAGTATCTTCTTTGTCTTCTTCTGCGATGTTTCAGTTTTCGGTATAAAATCCGTAAGCAAATTGCCTCCTCCACATCCATTCTCTAACAATGTTGATGCCGGACTGGCTCGCGCACAATGCTGTCATGTGAACGCTCTCACCGCGCGGGACCGCGCGGTCCATGTGAACGTGGCCTTAAATACCTACAGCGCATTGATTTTGGGTATGGGTCTTTCCATTTAAGAAAGACAATCGAATAAGTATGCGAAAGCCATGCGTACGACACACATTTTTTCGTTGTGTTAGTGTTTATGGGTATAAACACCAATACAACGAAACAGTCTGCCTCGTACGAATGGCTTACACATACTAATTCGATTGTCATTCTTAAATGAAAAGTGGTACACGCGCCCGGCATTTTCGCTGTCATTCTCTTTGAAATTTCGCGATTTTTGTAATTTCTACCACAGGCCACCAAAATATGTAGACGTAAACATAAATTTCTTGATACACGTTCTGTTTTGAAAAAATACTACGAGCTTGTTTATTGAAACAATTATGAAAAGATCAAACTAACTACTCTTAAAAAGTTTAAAGTCTTAATAAATAAGTGGCGCTTTATTACAAAAATAAGTTTTTACTTGTATTTAATTTAAATATTAAATTATAAAATAAAAACAATGTCTACTATAAAAAAAAAATTTTTTACTAGGGGATTTAATTATGTAATAATAAATACTGTAACTGCAGATAATATATACGCATATATAGTGTTCCTTAAATATATACAAGGGGGACATACTTCCACTGTGTCCCAATCCTCTTGCCTAAACAAGGGGTTCAGTTTATCTATATACAATTTTTACTCTGTAAGTTGTACCTAGTTTGCTCTCATATATGTATATATCATTTTAAGAATATCGGGATATTTTCAAACTTTTTGTAATTTACAGCCTCGTATCTTTTAAGTTTTTATATACACCTACTTAGAGACAAGTGTCGAATCCGGAAAATCAAAAATTGTGGGTTCACTCTTCGCGTGCATAGGTCGCGACGTCAAGCTGCCACGAATGGCACAAACTTTCATCCTTCCTCTTTAAAATGAGACCAAGAAGGCGGCGCTGTGTCTATTTCTAGTCGAGTTATTGAAGTCTGAAATTACTTCGACAAAATTGAAATTGCACCCCCACACACGACACCAATTTTAAAGACATATTCACGTCAAGAAAATCACGTGATATCCGAGAATCAAAAAAACATTACCGTCGACATTTTGAAGGCCGACATTTTGAAGGTTGAAGGAAGGTGAATAGATTAAACGTTATTTTGTATAAAACTTATGTGTAATTACTACGCCATTACCTCTTAATGGACTTGGAAATGTCTCACAAAATAAACGCTTTTTACGTTGAAATGCAATTACAGTAAAAGCAAAAGCTCCACCGATCGAAGCTCAGATAATGGAACGGGATCCTACCCGTTTGCATGGCAGGTCGCACTTATCTGATATTATCAAGTTAGCTCTGGCTGTGACATTTTGCCCCGAGTTTAAATAGATCGGAAGTATAGAATTGCTTCCTCAGTACATGGTGTCCGAAAGGTAGTGATTCGTTCGAAGCGTTGTGTCAGATATTTTTATCTATACACCATCTCTAAAATACGGATGAAATCGCAACAATGCACTAGTCTACACGTAAATTTCTTCTTTAGCGTATCGTAGCTACAAATTATAGTAATTACACTGCCTGAGTTATTTGTTTAAACGTTATTATGATCGCTAACATCAGCAAAAACCCACAAACTTCCGTGCCTTTGAAAAACAACCCAATCGGAAAACTTCTAAATGGTATTATTGTTTATGTTTTCGGCTTTTTGCAGTTTTAAACCTTGCCAGCCTAATCACTATAGTGCTCAGGAATTCGAGCCTGGTTCCAGGCAACCACCAAGTTAAATCTATTTTCATAGTACAGGCGTTAATCTTAGTTTGAAAATAGTATGAATATTAATGTTACACGTAGGTATTTCGTGTACGCATATTTATTAAAATTAATCAACAAATGCAACTGTGCACTCTATACAAAAAAATGGATGTGTGCATCTACTATGTACGCGCGTTAGAAGTACCTACTTCTTTGGCATATAGAAAAAATCAAATGCTGTGTTATATACTGTAATGTATCTAGATGAACGTCTGTCGGAATGTATGAAAGAGACAGGAAATAATGAGAGAATGAGGATTAAAAGGAACGCGCCATCCTGGCGCGCCTACTTAGCATTTAACCAGCACAATCGTAGTTACTACTTCAGCTACGTGTAAATCGCTTGTCGCAATAAAAACTCATTGTTACAAGCCAATAAACAAACTTCAAATGGATGATCGACTTTATCTGGATCCCCAATTTTCGACATCGTCTCTTCCTGAGTTTGAAGAACGAGAACGTTACATATATCTTGCATTGGAACATGGCAGAATGCGCATGCGTATGCGCGTTCTATGCAGCTCTGTTTCATCTCATGATATACAACACAAACTAAAATTTCCACCGATTACGGTTCTCCATCAACGGATAATTTTTTAAAAATTACACATTAAATACAGTACCCACGCACCGCATTGCATTTTGCTTGTATAAAAAAGAGATGATAAAACAGTAAGCACATAATTCTATCACCTTAATAACACTTTTATGAATGTGATCACAATTATTTAATGGAAAATACATTAGCAAATAGAGAATAAATAAAATAAGAGCGCCAGGAGCATATGCAATTTGAAAACATCATTTTCAACAACTTGACATCGTCTGTCGTTACTTATTCTTATTCTCTTGCTCAAATGTGGGGCGCAAAAGCAAAGCGTCAATTACCAAAAAATGTTCTGAATGCTTTCCCCGAGGATTACTAATTTAAAATGTTCTGAATTAATGTATCTATCCCTTCCAAAATCATGTTTCCTATGAATTTAAAGGCTATGTTTCCTATAAAATCATGAATGCGGTACATCCTAAATAAATAATCATCGACGACTGCATTAAATTTTTTTGGATATTGCTTTTTATACCCCACAAATGGCTATGTATTGTTTTTTTTTAATATATTCTGTACCTAGTATTCTGCAAGTGTCTCAATTAAAATAAAATAAATAAATAATTTGGAAAACCACCATCTTAAGTTATGATTGGTGAGTCGTGACTTTACGGTGTGAAAAATTCGGTGCCACGATGCGCGCGCATTTCGTTGCATAAATAAAATTTCACCTCCAACGCGTCTAAGAAAGGTTATTTTTATGTATGCACTCGCATGTGTAACGAACTTTGAATTATTTGCACGCGCAAATAATTTAAAGTTCACTGATTAATGTGTTGGCTCAGTTTACGACCAATATAAGACGCAGCAGAAATTGTTTTTTGTTATCAAGCATTTATAATATTTTTCAAGACAGGGACCTCTTACTGCAATTCAACGAATGTACATATTGCCTTAATCCACGTCATAATTAAATTAAATAAAAAACATTGCATAAGAATCAAGTTAAAAGTCAGGCACTTTTTGTAACTCACTATTCCAAAAACTAAATTTATTTATAATAATTACTTATTTAATAGGAGTATTATGTTAGATCTGCAGACGCGGACACAAGTAATGAATCGACCGACCAATGACGTCTCGACTCGAGCCGCGCTTTCATTTATTTCACTCACACCTGTGTGCGAGTGAAACAGAGCGCGGCCGGACCGGCACCTAGCGCGCCAGCACATTAGATAATTCTGGGATGCACGAGCCGCTATTCTCTGTAAAAAATTTATTTCTATCGATCTCGCAAATCCCGGGATTAAGAAACCTCAATCCGGGACCAGAAAAACGTTCGGAAGATTCTTTTAGGCCCAGTTGTTTCAAGTTCGATCAAAGTAAGCGGTCGATTAAAGCATAGATTTTTACGAAAACGGATCGTCTGATTGATGGAAAACGTAAAAATCTATGCTTTAAAAGAACGCTTACTTTAATCCAACTTGAAACAACCGGCCCTTAGTGAGATAGGCAACAGTTCAACCAAGATTTCATATTAGAATAAAATAAATAAACATAATCGTTTTTTTTCTAATAATGCAAATTCATTTTTTATCTATATCAGATGAACATTAAACATGGTATTAAAATCAAATCATTCACAAAGGAAAAATATCGCACATTAACATGCTTTAAGTAAATTACATAACGTTTGTAAATATAACCCTTACCCTGGCTCGCAAAACATCACGTGATAATGCAAAGAACATCCTACAGGGGTGTAAAAAGCGAGAAAAAAAGAATGATGAAAAATATTAAATGTAACCAAAATCTTTTAAAAACAATTTTTTCAATTACAATTAAGTAACTAAGTACAATTTCAATTCAACCTTATTTTAAATACAAATAAATATACAAATATAATATAATGTTCTTGATTTTATTTATCTTCTTCCAAATTACGTTCCTTCTTGTTTCTTCTTGCATTCCAATTTTTTCCTTATACTTTTATTTTACCTTGAAGATCCGTATGAAAAAAAAATTATAAGAAATATAAAACTGTCGTTTGCATTTATTTCCACCTGCATCTCACATGACACTTTTATATTTATAAATATTTTTTATTCTTGATTCTTCCTGTATGAACTTTCTTTCAAAATAAATATTAGATGTCGATCTAAGGGGATAAAATGTTTTAAAAAAATACCTACTTCAGAAAAGATTTATTTATTTAGCGAGGTAGGTAGTGGCCAAGAGTCTTGTTACATATTATCCTAATTTATTTTTATCATGTGTATGTATCAAGCAATCAAAAGTCTATTCTTGTCCAATAAACGCCAATTCATAGGCAAACTGTAAGTCCCTAAGCAGCAAAAGCATGCTGATATAAGGGGATATCAAAAACTACTTTTTTTTTGCTTACAGGAATTCTTTATTGAAAATAAAAATATTACATACATGTTACAGTGAATATAATATTTTTTTATACATGTTTAACTGTTCCCTGAAAAGTAATACTTGTGTTTGATGACAGGAGTATATGATACATAAGAGCATGAATGAATAAGTATGTATAAGTCAATAATGGAACAGTGTAGAGAAATACAAACATAATAAGATAAATATTAGTGACTCAAGTATACTAATTATTTTCGGAGTATCGTTATTTTTATAATTCTATCTATTTTTTGTTTTAATTATGTATATTCTATTTGTTTTATGTGTTTCTTGAATTTTGTATCGTGTTCTTCAGTTCTAATATTCATTGGTAAGTTATTGAAATATTTGACATCTAGATAAGTGTAATGGTGTGTGTGGCTGTTTTGTTGTATTTGGGAATGTTTAAACATCCTATTATTTGCGCTCTTTGGCTATGACTATGAGTATTAAAAGTTTCAAGTGTATTTATATTTGGTTGAGTGAATGATTCTTTATGTATTTGTAAAATTGAGGTGTTTTTGTATAATCTGTCTAATGTTAGAACATTAATTTCTTTAAAAAGTAAATCTGTAGGGATGATTCTAGGTTTTTTAATATTACTTTGATAATATTAAAATACGTTTTAAAGTAAGTTTTAATGTCCATAATTGTTTGTAATTAGTAATTTTTATAAAAAGTAATAGTGAAGTGTAATGTAACAGACTGTACAATATTTAAAAAATATAGTAAAGAAAACTGTTTTATGTAGTTCAATTTTAAATATATTTTTATATATGTATAACTGCATTCAATTCAATTCAATTTATTTTTGTAAAGAATATTTACATCACAAATAGGGAATAGGGAATGCAATCCCGATCCCGCGAGATCTCGAGGCATTTTGCGAGATCAATCCCGAACCGAAAAATCGGACGAGATTATCGGGATTGATCAACATTTTTTATGTTTTGTATGTTTGATCGTGTATATCTATAGAGCTTTTAGTAAGAAAATAGCTTTGAATAATATTTGCTGTACTTTATCAACTTAACATAGTAATAAAAACTACTAGAAGTTAGAAGTGTTTACTCTACTACATACATTGATTGATTGATGCTTGGAAAAACGCCTACAAAAACTTTAATGCAATGATTAATAATGAACATTTTATTAAAATTGCTGATATAAAAATGCAAGGCATTGTCGTTAATTGCTATTCAGTTCTATAAACAAACAAAAAAATACAAAAGTATTCGGGATCCGCGGGATTATAAATTCTAATCTCGGGGGATCCCGAAAGGGCAACCCCGACTCGGGATTGCATTCCCTTTCCCTAATCACAAACATGTATTTAATTGGTAAATGTAATTAATTTTCAATTAAAATATAAAATGATTGATAGCATGTAGGTGTAGGAGAATCCTGCTTCGGAAAACCGTCTGAGAGAGCAGATCAATGTCCAAAGTGGTATTGTTCAGTATAGCAGTAGCTCTTCCAACAGGTGTAACCATCGGCAGGTTGGTCCTGTATATTGGAATGTGAAACAATCTATGCCGACGCAGTCTAAGGTGAGGAACATACAAACCAATGCTCCGCATAATTTCAAGATTGTCGATCATATCGCGCAACCATTGATAAAAATGCATGGGCATACTTCTGTGGTGGGGGGGGATATATTTCACTGCAAGTAATTTTCTACACGAGCATTTTTCAATAGGGGCATTTTTCCAAAGTTCCTAATCACGCATACAACCATACAGGGGCGTGCAGTGAGAACAAGAAGCATGATTTTTATTTAAACATATTATATTTGGAAGAAAAAAATCGAAATTTAATATTTATCTGGATCTACAAGATCTTATTAAATTGCAGAATATTACGAAATATTAAAATCTGAATAATATGTTGATTATTGTGATAGGAATATTACGAGATATATCTCTTATTTCAGTTTCTTTTCAAAATATACGCTTAGGAAAAAGTCAGGCTTCTTATGCTCCTGCGAATCATACATACATAATCAAACAAAAAACCGTAAACATAAACCTAACAAAAAAATTTAAACGGGCTTTCATTACTGGACCATGATTGTTTTAAATGACGTTTCAATATGACCGAAGTATCACTTTTTATTTTATTATAATAATAATGTTGAATTTTATTAAATATCCTATTCAGATCGTTTTTTTTCTTTGTCTATAATAGAATTAATACCATTATTATATTGTAAACATTTAATTATTACTATTACCTACTTATTTTTAATTGGCAATAAGATTGATTCACTAATGTTATATAAATAATAAATATTCGTGAACAATATACTACTGGAAGAGCACTGTCTGCTTTAATACAGTAAATTACTAGTGTAGCAGGCAGGGCGTCAAATCAATTTAGTGTTTACTTGCTGCCAAGACTCTCAGCAATAATGAAAAAAGCTTAATTAATTTTGTAAACGCTGTAAACATTGTATACATTTGTAATATTGAATAAACATATTGTATATATTGAATAAACATATTGTATATATTGAATAAACATATTGTAATATAGAATAAACATATTGTAATATTGAATAATAATATTGAATAAGGAAATGTATATACTGTACGTTAGACTAGGGAATATTTTAAGTACAAAAATTATTAAAAATATTTTTTACGGCATTGTTCACTCTTTACTCATATATGGCGTAATAGGGTGAGGAGGTTGTTATAAAAAAATCTAAACTCAGTCAAAATATCACAAAGGATCATCATTAAAGTAATACTGAAAAAATCTACCTTTTCAACAAAATATCTTTTTAAATTGTTTCCAGTACCAAACGTGGATGATATTTTCAAGCAAGTTTCCATATTGAAAACCAGGAATATTCCAAGCTCATGAAAAATGGAAACCAATTTATAATGCCTAAATTTAAAATAACCCAAATGCAGAACCACTATATTTATAAAGAGATTAATTACTTCAATAATTAACCTTTCGAGACACGCTGCATCAGTAACCTCCTAGAGCAAATAAAAACCAAATTAATTAATCAATTAGAAAGACATACAGAATAATCTAATTCACGAAAAAACATTAAGCTACAACTGGGGGCCGGTGCTCTGACCTTTTTCTAATTGATTAATTAATTTGGTTTTAAAATTTCACAGAACTTTGTTCTGAAAAATTACTACTTCACAAATATGTGTTCTTGAATATATATAAAATTAAAACCTTCCTAAAATCAAACTTAAATTCGTAAATCATTTAAACCTATAGCTTTATTCAAAATACTTCATTATTAAATTACATTTATTACCGTATTATTAAATGACTCGCATATGTACCTATATATAATAACAAAAACTCAGGTTCCCTCATCAGACTCAAGAGCTTCTCTTCACTGATGAGGTCTACATGACTACAAAGTATTAAAAAAATATCAATTTAATATGTAATTGTATAAGAATCGTATTTATACCATGTATTAAATAAATAAAAAATAACTAAATAAATTGTTTTCGTGATTTACGGCTTTAAGCTTTTAAAATAGGTTTTTTACTAAATATCCGTAACGATATTCTTACATATTACAATGTACATACTGACCTACAAGATATTCCGATATTTTCTAATGGTCTGGGAAGCCTCTGATACAACCAATTTAACGTTAAGGTTGAGAGCAAAATTTCCCACCTTTTCTCGTATCCTCTCTAGCATTTAGTATCACGTTTTTCTATAGAAAGATATAAAATTTAAATTTAAAAGACACTGTGTTGTGTGTTAAATACGTTGCGTCTTGAATAAATAACTGAAATCAAGAATTTAGATTAAGTTTTTGATATTTTTGCGTTTATGTAAAAAAACTTGAAAAGAAAAACCAGAAAAATAAAATATTTTTAAAACATAAATTGTAATTAAATCAACTAACGGATTTTGCAGTCATTTTAATAAATTAAAGATAATTGTTTACTTTGCTGTATTACTGAAAAAAAAGACATAAAGTCCATATATTACGTAAAGCCCACAAAGCGGAGCAATTTTCTTCATTTTTAATACATCAAAAAACCTGTATGTATTTAAAATATATGTCACCCAATGAATAACTTTTAATTAAATAACTTTCTATACAAAATATGACACAAAATGCAAAAGAAGATATGAGATAAAGTGGTAAATTTTGCTCACATTGTCAGACGATCGCCTTAATAAGTTGTTAAATTGATAGTAATAATGGTTTAATTATCATAAATTAGAAAAATCAGCATGAATTCATTGCACATTAATTTGAAATGCATTCCTGCTGACGATTTGTAATTTATTAAAAAGTTAAGGTTATTATTACGGCCGTTGGACATATTTATGTGATAAATAAAACGGATATTTTATGCGATTTATACGAATTATTTATATGAACCGTATCTATATTTTATATCGAGATTTGCTTTTGATGGTTGGTTTTTCCGAAGAGGACTCGAAAATTATAAATAACGCACAAGATCGATGGATAAATAATTCCAATACATATTTTAATAATTTATAATTTTAATTTTTCAAAGCAAGAAAACACTTTGTGGCTTGACATTATAAGACATTTAAGAATAAATTAAATAGTATGTTTTAAACCACTTTGTTGCTATATCTATATTTGTCAACTAGTTTCGGTTGGACCTTCTTCAGGACAATTATAATATAGACTGTCTATATTGTAATTGTCCTGAAGAAGGTTGAGTCCAACCGAAACTAGTTGACAAATATATAGCAATAAAGTGGTTTAAAACCTAGTATTTAATTAATAAATGTCTTCTAATTTAAATTTTGTTTAATTTATTTTTTTGTATTTTTGCGTTTTAATGTTATGAATATATTTCATTCAAATTCATTTCGCAAATCTACTACGCAAACAAAAATAATGTATTTATGTATATTCTCAAATATAGGTATAACATATACTTTTTTCGTGCATTAAATTGTTTATTTCTGGTTACTTTACCTGCGAACTATATTTATAACCATTGAAATATATGTTTTTCTATAATTTAAAGCGGCTAAACAAAAATATTTTTTGTCCGGAATAATCTTTGTCTTGGAAAACGCTGTTCGGAAAGATCGCGTCCACAAAAATCTGTCCGCCAAATTCGTGTCAGGAAAAATCCTGTCACCGTTTGTACAATAATTAGGTCGCAAGCATAAAATTGGATTGTAATTCCAATTAAGGCTGATGAAGCCAATGTTGTATACGCCGTCCGCTGATCTGTAGGTACCTACTAGGTACCTCTGACAAAAAGCTGCGCTTGCGTAATGAAAAGCTCATTGTCAGTTCGGTGTCCGGGTTCAGTAGCGGACGCGGCGCCGCGCGTCGGGACGTCAAAATTTCGGCCTAAAAAATGATAAAAACCAAAATATATTCCACTGTTAAAACGTATTTGTAACTGTCCTTTAAGAAAATCGTTCGTGTAAACATTTATAACGCAGTTTTTACGTCGTTTCATTCACGATTCTGCGTAAAATCAATCGAAATTTTGACAACGAAATGCTGAAATATATAACAGACTGGACCCGTCGCTCGCGTATGTCAATAAGATGGTAAACGGAAGTTTGTTTGGATAAATCCGTGGACTCGTGTTTTGGGTGAGATTTGCTTTTATTTAATGATGACTAAACCCTTTTTTCATCAGTGTGTGAGGATACGTTGGCGTGTTTATTGGGTAACATATTTAATATATTTAAAACGTGAAAAATGTGTAATAAATTGATTGAGTTTGTGCTTTTGAATTTATCTGCTTACACTTCTCTTTCTTTAAACTACTTTATTTAACAAAACAATACTGGCAGATTCAGCACATAGACACGCCAAGGTGGATCTCTGTCATCTGATTAGCAGATGTTGTATGGGAATAGAATGCAATTGTGAAATACATCGCTAAACGCACGCCTATTAAATCACTTTTGTAACTGAAAATTGGCGTTTTACCAGAAAAACAATTTAATAAATTTACTAAAAATATATGTTTATACTCACCGGTGTTTTATATCCGTCTTAGGACGGGCGTGCACGGACCGTTTCGTAATAAAATGTAATAGTAAAAAAATGGTGTATACAATTAATAATTTTAAATTCCTACAATAATTTTTTTGGCAGAAATATTAATGATGTTTTTTCAAATCTAATGTTAAAATTTCTGGCAATATAAATGTAGGAAAAATATGTAATCAGAAAGAATGATAAAATTTACATTTTCTGTAAGAAAATATCATTAATATAATTAAAAATACCTACAACAGTATTATTTTTCAATTTTTTAAATATGAAAGGGTTCCTTCAGAAAAAAAATCATGCATTTCCCCCTATATTGAATTGAATGTATTCGATTCCTTTCAATTTTACTTATGTTTGGCATGCTGAAAGATATTATTTAAGATATCAAAAGTTATGAGATTTAGAAAAATAATTCAATTTTTCAATTTAATTTAATTTTAATTAATTTAATAAATTAATGTTCGGAATTGTTAATTTACAAAGATAACAACAAATTGTAGTTTAAATATACAGGGTGTAACAGAGCTAGTCCACAATACTTTACAGGTGGATCTTGCCTTGATTATGAGTCGAAAATATTCAAGCAATTGTTCAAATATCAATAGTTATGGAGTTGTGCAATATAAAAGTTTGCATTTTTTAAAAATATTTCTAACTTATTTTTTACAAAACGTTGAATTATCATTACAGTATATCGATTATGAAAAATTCATTCGTTTCAATAAAAGTTAAATAAAATAATAAAAATCTTGAAAAAATTCTAATTGGAATGTTTTTCAACTGGAAGGTTTTAATCATTTTATTTGACTTGTATAAAAGGGAATGAATTTTTCATATTAGATATAAGTTGCCGCAATGATAGTCCAACGTTTAGCAAAAAATAAGTCAGAAATACTGAAAAAAAATGCAAACTTTGATGTTGCACATCTCCTTAACTATTGATATTAGGTCATGGTTGCTTGAACATTTCCGACTCATAATCAAGACAGAAATCCATCTGTAAAGTATTGTGGACTTGCTCTGTTACACGCTGTTTTGGGCTATTCAGAATATAGAATTCTAATTCAGTCTAACCTTATTACCCATCCGTTTTTTTAAATTCATACAGTCTACTTGTTAATTTTTAAGAATGTTTAAAATTATCTAATTTTTCACCTTTTGTTTTCCATTACCACCAATCTGTTTTCATACATACTTCAATAAATATTTTCTTGGATACCTGTTATTAGAAATTATTCAGAATATTTTGAGTACTTAACTATGTCCAAATTTTTCAGAACAGTACTGGATTGCCACAGGGACATCATTAATATATCAATATACAGGTGTACCAGAGCTAGCAGCAGAAACTTGGCTGGTAGATTCCTGCCTATGTTATGAGTCTAAAATGTTCAAGCAACCATGACAATAGTTATGGAGATATGCAGTATCAAAGTTTGCATTTTTTTTCAATATTTCTGATTTATTTTTTGCAAAAAGTTGAACTATCATTACATTAACTTATGTCGATTATGTAAAGTTCATTCCCTTTAATACAAGTCGAATAAAATTATAAAAACCTAGCAAAAATTTAAAAAAGTTTTTTTTACACGGTTTTTATCATTTTATTTAAGTTGTATTGAAGCAAATGCATTTTTCATAATCGATATAAGTACTGTAATGATAGTTCAACTATTTGCAAAAAATAAGTCTGAAATATTGGAAAAAAATGCAAACTTTGATACTGCATATCTCCATAACTATTGATATTAGATCATTGAACATTTTGGACTCATAACATAGACAGGAATCTACCGGCCAAGTTTCTGCTGCTAGCTCTGGTACACCCTGTATATTATAGATGTCTCACAGAGACGAAACTGTATTTTTATACGAATGTAGGTATAGAAGTCTTTGGGTATATAGATAGGGCTTATGACCTATCGTACGGCTAGCTTTAGTGATCACTTTACACAATGTAACGTTCGCCATTTTCACCCACGATAGAATAATATCATGTCTACTAATTTATTCATGATCATTTAAGGGGAATGAAAAAGCTTTGGTGTCTGCCGCGCTGAGGATTGTTGCAACTCGTATGTGAAACGTTGCGTATAATTTAAATATATACAACTTCCGAAAATTAGTAGACATGGTATTATTCTATCATGGGTGGAAATAGCGAATGTTGCATTGTGTAAAGTGATCACTTAAGCCAGCTGTACGAAAGATCGTAAGCCCTATGTACACTCAAAGACTTCTATACCTACTTTCCCATAAAAATACAGTCCGTCTCTGTGAGAAATTTATTCCATATAATAAAATATATCCCTTTTATTTTTCAGTTACTGACTAATTTGTTTGATTTAGTGGCGAGTCTCACGCCCGAGTGTTCTATAAATATTGCGTATGGGAACTTCGGTTCACAGTTTATTTAGTCTACCGTTAAGTTGTTTGATTGGTGAAAAAGGGCCGACGTTTCCTCGTTCCGGAAGACCAGCGAGATGGTTAAAAACACAGCACAAGTGTAAATATTTATTTAAGTAAGAGTAAGGATGTTGATTCTCTGTTTAGAAAATAAATTGAACTAAGATGTAATATCATTATCAAAATAAGGAAATAATATTTTATTTTTGATTTTTATAGATATGGTTGGGTATGATTATTAAAAATAAAAAAAATAACCCATAAAAACCAAGTTTTTATTATACTCCCTTTCTCATTTACTAGTTGAAACATTTTTTATTCGCTTAACCTACCGGTTGGTCTTCGGTCGGGCGACGCTACGAAAGGGAGTAATAAAAAATTTCCAAAAATCCAAAATTATACTATAATCTGGTTTCGCGTCTACCAGACGCGTTGAAATATTTTCATACCAACTTAATAAGTTGTATGAAAAAACCATTCAAAATTTGAAAAATCCAAAAATTTATTAATTTTTTTTAACGAAAATTTGTTAGATCTTCTTGATCGTCGCCACGAGTCTGCTTGCAAAGTTTAAGCTCAATTGGATCACGGGAAAGGGGTTTAAAATGGATCCAAAGTTTTTTCGTCAGACAAGAAGACAAGCAGACGACACGAGTTTATATAAAGGGAGTAAAATATATATTATAAATGTCTCTTAGAGACGAACCTTTTTATAAAGTAGGTGTTTATAGGGCTTACGATTTATCGTACAGCTGGCTTAAGTAATCACTTTTCACAATGCAACATTCACCAATTCCACCCGTGGTAGTTTACCACATCTATTGAATATATTGGCGAATGTTGCATTGTGTAAGCCGGCCGTAAGATAGGTCACAAACCCGTTAAACACCCGGTATACTTCCATACCTACTTTCCCATATAAATAGCTTCGTCCCTATGAGACATCTATAATACATCTTGATCAATGATGTTCCCTCTGTGGATAAAATCCAGTATTGTGTTCTTGAAAAACTTTAACATACTCAATATATTCTGAACAAAAAACTGACTTTGTATGTACCACAGACTATAAAATTATACAGAGATGAATTAACCCCCTTCTTTAGGTGAAGGGATTGGGACACAGCGGAAGTATGTCTCCCTTGTATAAATTTAAGACACATTTGTAATGCAGTTATAGTATTCATTCTTGCATAAAATAAATCTTCTAGTAAACAAATCCTATTTTTTACAATAGGCATTGTTTTTATTTTTTTGTAAATTTAACATTTAAATTAAATTTAAGTAAAAACGTATTTTTGTAAAAAAACTTGACTCATTTATACTTTTTAAGACATTATACTTTTTAAGAGTATTGAGTTTTTGACCTTTTTATAATTGTTTAAAAATTACCAAAACCGTTGTAATTTTTTTAAAGAAGTTAAACCTATTGGTACCAGCCGTGAAACCAGAGTGTGGACCAAGAAATTTACATAAGTTTATGTAAATGGTATGAATTTGACGTTTAAAAAAAATAGTACTGTATATAAAATAATACTATAAAATTGCGATGAATTATTTTTAAGTTGACGGATAATTGTTAGCAGTCAGCAGTGGCATCCGAAGCATGAGGCGGTTTTTTAAACTCCGCCTAAATGAGTGACAGCGAATAACAAATAAAATAATAATGACAATTTTCAATTAGACCAATCAACACAGTGTGAATTTATCGGCTGTATACATGCCAATACATGCAATTGATTCCACGTTACGTTATACAGTAAGCACTCGCAGATCAAAACCATATTTTGTAAACAAACTGGAAATAATTGAATTATTATTAAAATTATGAAAGTAAAAATACCACTCACTTTTTTGCTACTCTCGTAACGGTATTTTAAAATATAAATATTTAGAATACTGACCATTCAATGTGCTTAATATCAAACAGATTTCAAAAGCCAGCGGCAAATGTAATCGAAATTGTTCGCCACCTTACATATTATTATATCGGTGGTTCCCAAACTTTTTCAGTTCACTGTGTCCAATTGTCATTTTGCAAATGTGTCTTATTCCCTCTGCATATCCATGCAAACTTGTCAATGTAATCCAATGTAATGTGTCCAATTGTATTTTTCAATGGTGTGGTAAATGATCTTCAACAACAGAATTCAAGTTGCAAGATAAATTAATTTCATTGGAGTACACAAAATCCGGGAACAATGGGAAACAATTCACAATTGCAATTTTTTTTCAGTAAATTAAATTTTTTTCAAGCAATTCCAAAAGGCGTAAGGTGCTCCATTAAGCCACTCGTGCATTTTGGGAACCACTGTGTTAAATTGACGTGCCCTATGTAAAGTACCTACTCTATATGCAAATCTTTTTCTTTGCAGAAGAGAGCTTAGATCGTATTTTTTTTTATTACTGATCCTTTTTATATGAAATTCTAAACTAGTATTGCATAAATAAAACTCTTTAGTAAAATGAGTATTATCATTATATTTTTTTTCTCTTCTTCTTCGTTTTGAATATTTATAAATTTTTTATCTTATTTGGAAAACTACTGTTAGACTGATGTATTAATTTATATAATGTATTTATCTAATTATCTTATTTGGAAAACTACTGCTAGTCTAATGTATTAATTTATATAATGTATTTATCTAATTATCTTATTTGGAAAACTACTGTTAGACTAATGTATTAATTTATATAATGTATTTATCTAATTTAACTTTTTATTGTATTTATTTAATTAAAATATTTGTATTGTATCAATCTAATTTAAATTTTTATAATGTACTAATTTACTTGAACTTTAAATCATTAATTAATTATATATACTAATGAGTACCTATATTCGAATATTGTGTTTTAAAATGAAATATGTAACTTGCCCTAAAACAGGCCAGCCTAGTTGGGTAGTTACATATTTTATCATATGATTGTATGA